>JAAOAR010000241.1:0-65139 GCA_013395995.1 Fusarium pseudoanthophilum
ATAAGATATATTTAGACTAGTTTTAAGTAATATAGTAAAATATATTATAATTATAATTATAATAATAGGATATAAGAATTATAGCTAAGCGTGTTTAATTCAGTCTTAAAGTATTTATTAATAGCGGCGCTGTTTTATTAGTAAATAAAGTTTAAAAGCTAGTAAAAGATATAAATATAGCTAATAAGACCTATAAAGGGTAAACTGAGTAAGACTTTTAAATTTCTATATTTTTATTTTACTATAATACTAAGTCTATAGTTTTACTTAAAAGGGTTAGAGTTAGTGTTACGGTCTATTTCGGCTGGATAAATAGTTACCCGGCTTGCGTGGGATAGAATACCTTATATAAATATAACAAGAAGTCGAGACATGTAGTGTTACTGATTACATTTACCTATACTATTTCAAGTACGCTTAATTTAATAGATACTGTCCTATTAAAACAGATCCGTTGTTGCCCCTATTAAAAATCCCGACCCGTCACTGTCTTAAACGCGATCACATATTACAACTTTACAAGCCGCACTAGAAAAAGGTTGCTTGGGCCTAGTCTCTGCTCTACTGTTATGAATAATGAACGCCTCTATAGAGCACTAAGATAAAATTGCCAAGTTGGTTAAGCAATATGAAGCAGTTCCTCCGCCCTGGTTTATGTTTCCAGACCTCTATCCGTACAGTATCGGCTGGCGCATGGGTGCTGGCGAATCTTATCTTATGATGTATTGGACTTGGTAGGAGCAACAAAAAGAGAAACTCGACGAAACGCAGCAAATTGCGTATTTTCGCAGATGGCCGCCTCCACCCGAGTGGCTCATTTGGATGATAGAAGCAATCTGGGATCTTGATCCCAAGGACTTTGAGGATGAGAATGATTACTCGCCCTACTTCAAACGCGTTGAGACGCTCGGTTTTAGGTCTGAGGATGATTATAAGAATGCTATGCGTGAGGAGGAAAGGGAGTAAATAGATTCAACAAATATATACTTCTATTAAACTATTAATTGTAATTATAAAGAATAGAGCCAGTAGACGTACAAGAAGTGTAGGTAACTAGTATCAAGTGTAGCATAGTACGACGTACATGAGCTTGACCAGCTATTAACTCCTCACCATACATGACTTTATATCTTTAAGAGAAATAAAGTTGTCTAGCCTGTTTAATGTTTATGACTCATTATGAACCCTTACTCTGTCGGGTCAGGAATAGGCACAGCTTGCCCACGCGTGAAAGAAACGCCATCGAGGTAGAAGACGGGGTTAACGCCTTGGTTCTGCGTGATGGTAATGCAAAGATCAGTAGAATCAATGCTTGGGCCAGTATATGAGAAGGTGTAAGCAAAGTCTTTGTAGGTTTGATACCCGACAACACCATCTTGACCGGAGTTGAATACCCCCTCAATGGACAGTTCAGCTTTATTAGCATTGTCGTCACACGGGGGTGAGCCAGAACTAAACTGTTTGATGCACCACTGGGCAACCTGCGCTTTGAAAGTGTACTCGAAGCCCGCCTCTACTGCGACGCGCTGGCAGACGCTGGCGAAAGGATCAAGGTTTCCGGGTATTTGCCTGCGGAATATTAGTACGAATTAATCAGCGTTCTCAAGTTCCAGTGTTACGCACAGACAGTTGATACCCTCGGGACAGAAAGAAGGGTTCGTGTAGACTGTCGGGGAGGCTCCTTCTACCACCCAAGGATCGATAATCTCCGTAGAGTCTTCAAACCCACCATTCTCGACGATATTAGTAGTCGCGGGAGGGCCAGCTGTAGTGGTAGTAGCTTCGATTGTTGCGCTCGTGGCGTCGTCGACGTTTGTAGAGGTCGCGGTCTCTTGGGAAGTGACAGCAGTCGTAGTCGCGAGGAGGGTAGTAAAAGAGCTGATACCATCGATTCTAGTGGCAGACGATTCAACACTGGTATCAGACTCCGTGACGCTCAAAGTCTCTTGAGAGGTTACGCCAGCAGTAGTCGTCTCCAGCTCTGTAGTAGTGGCAGAGCCGGCTGTAGAGGATTCTATGGTCACAGATGTCTCAATGCTTGACGCGGATTCAGTGGCGCTGATAGTCTCTTGAGAGGTGGTCTTTGTGGCGGCGCCTCCAGCCGTTGTAGTGCCAACATCGCTACTGAGCGACGTTGTTGTTGGTCGAGGATGGGGGGCGCAAGCCTAAATCTGTAAGCTTTCAATTGTCGCGTTAGGGGGCGTTCCAGGGCACTTACGCGAGCGGCGCAGAGGCTCGAGCCCATGATTAGGGTGCAGAAGGTAGCAGTAACACGCATCGTGAACAGGCTTGAAAAAGAGTGACTGGAGTAAAAAACGAGTGACTGAAATGTGGTTGGTAAAGATAGAGGAATTAAAGAACCAGAAGAGCAAGATGTTTTCTTATCGCGTTAGGCTTCCTCGGGAGCTGAATGACAAGTTGGAACTATTGGCTTTAGGGCGCGCTGCTTGAACAGATGGAGCTAGCAGATTCAATAGTTCCTCTCTATAGACCCGGTTTTTTCAGGGGTAACGGAGGTTAAGAGAGCTCCAAATTTTAGACAGCAATTATGCTTCCGGGTAGGTTTGGAATAAATGCACATTCAAGATAATCTTATCTCCATCATTAGCATAAGCCCAGGTGTTCCTGTTGTTATTCTGCTACCAGTGACGTATCAGCTTTAAGCTCAGTCTAGTCATCATTAGAGCTGCTTATGAACACTTCCCTGTTGGCTATGACAAGGTTGAGCTTGTATTATGGGGTATTAAGTATGACCTATGGCGTATTCGTTTGCTGAATGCTCTTTGCCCCGACGTTGAGAAAAATATCAATGTGTTATTCTTATCAAGTAGCCTACATCTATCTCACTGAGTGGCGAGAAGTTGATGGCTTCATATCGATTAATCAGGCTACCTACATACGCCGGGAGTTTAAGAGCTGGTCCAAGGTGAAGTGAGACTTGTAGCTGATAGCTTAAATCGGGACCGAGAACGCTACCGAACCCACTAGGCCTATAACAGTCAAGAACCCTAGAGGCATTCAAATGTCACAATTTCCCCGCCTTTATCCCACTATGACGCCAACTCTACTGATCCCATCTCCGTCTTCTTACTCTACCATTTATGTCTTCCTCTTGTTATCACCAACTCTATGTTTGTCATGGCCGGCGGTGACGCCATAGTCTACAATGTCGCCGTATTCATCAGCACCCTGTTCCTTCTTGAATTCGGCGCCGATAAATTCGTCGACCATACCGCCATCGTTGCCCGTCGGACGGGAATTCCTGATACAGTGATTGCCCTGCTTACTGCCGGTGCAGAGTGGGAAGAGGTATAATCGTTTGAACCCAGCTATTATCTTCCAAGATTAACTGCATCATAGCTCGTTGTCGTTGTTGCTTCACTTGCGCAGGGCCGGCCTTCGCTGGCAGTTGGAAATATTATCGGGTCAGCCATCTCGAATATCCTTGGCGCCTTTTCACTCGGGCTTTTGTTCCGGCCCGCGGGGTCGCGCGTCGAGTTCGATAGGAGCTCTAGAATATACTCGCTCTGCCTGCTTATTATCACAACTTTTGTAGCGCCGATAATTTACTTCTCCCAGAGGATCATCTGGTTGGTCGGTGGTTCTGTCTTGATTGCGCTGTTCGCCGTCTATCTGGTGTCCATAGGTTGGGCCATCAGTCGAGGCAGTCTTACGGCTCCCGAAGATTCCGATGATGATAGCACCGATGATGAAAGCGACACATTGTCGATAGACTCCACGCCGTCTGTCATGAGCCCCCTTCTACAGAGCCATGAGGAGCGTGAGACTGAGGACAGGAATGAAGGGGACCAGCGAGTTGATGGCAGTCCTGAGGCGGCAGTGGTCACAAATATGCCCAGACATCGAAGTCGACGTAGCCTCGGATACCATGTCGGGTTTCTCGTGCTAGGCTTCTTAGCCATATGTCTGTCGGGCTATGTTCTGTCGCATGCCGCCATAAACATCACAGACGCTATTGGCCTTTCTGACGTTCTGTTCGGTATCGTGATTCTTGCCATTACCACTACTCTGCCCGAGAAATTCGTTGCTGTCCTGAGCGGGAACCGGGGCCATGTCGGGATTCTTGTCGCTAATACCGTGGGGAGCAACGTCTTCCTTTTGTCGCTCTGCCTGGGCATTGTCATGGTTGATACCTCCGGGGATTTTGATGGAGCTGATATCGAGATCACAGAGCTATATGTCCTCTGGGGCTCCACGCTAGCGCTCACAATGACCGTTTGGTATGGCGAAAGGTTTGATCGTTGGATAGGAGGAGCCATGTTACTTGGTTATGTTTCATTTATAGCCTTGGAGTTTACAGTTCTTCATCATATGGCTGATTGACTATAGTCAGCCATAAAGCACACTGAGGAAAGCAAGACTATTATGGGATGATTCAAGTCGCAGACTATGTTAATGGCTGTGGCTCCGGTGCCAATATGGCGAGTTTACGATAATATGCTGCATGTCTTCGTGCGCCACCGACTACCCTGTTGAGGGGTTAGTTGGTTCGCAGGTTCAGATTCTGGTCGAAGCCAAAACAGACCTTTTCCCAGATTCATTGGCGGAATTGGCCCTGAGGGTTCCGTGTCTGAATGTGGAAAGGTGGAATTTGTTTATGCATATTCTGGCTGGCCCACATTACAATCACAGCATTATGGCATATGGGGTAAATCGGAGTCCAGCAATCATTCCCTGAAAAGAGAGTTCGGATTCCGGCACAGCGCCATTCAAGACCGAATTCGTACCACAAAGCCGATGATCGTACAGCTCTAGCCCGGAGCCAGCTCATAAACTTAAGCTTCCGACCAAAGGTTGCCGTAAACTCCGCATCTGGCATTTTGGCGAAAGGAGACACGGAACCTAATGATCCGAACGCCCACTTAAGGTACATCAATTCCATCAGATGTGTTCTTCTGCTTAAATACGCCGCCGCCGTCGTTGGCATCTTGAACGGAACAGCTTATCGCATGAAACGTCCTATGTTGCTACAATGATGTTGCCAGCCTGCATCAGCCTCTGGCTGCTCACTCTTCTTCAACTGACCCTGGCTGCCGAGGTCGTCCCCAGGTCTACCTTTACTGAGGTGACTAACTATGGCGACAATCCCACTGGTACTCGGATGTGGCTGTATGTTCCAAAGACTCTAGCGTCGAAGCCTGCAATAGTAGTCGGCATCCACTGGTGCACTGGTAGCGCCCAAGCATACTACCAGGGCACTCAATGGGCTCGCTACGCCGAGACGTATGGCTACATCGTTATCTATCCTCAGACGCCATATACCCAGGATAATTGCTGGGATGTGGCATCAAAGATGACCTTGACTCACGACGGCGGCGGCGCTAGCACCTCGATCGCCAATATGGTCAGATTTGTTACGAAGGAATATAATACTGATAAGAGCCAAACCTTTGTTACGGGTACTTCCTCGGGTGCTATGATGACGGTATGAGAGAGAGAGGTCTCTTGACGGGAGTGAGCTAATGCAGAAGCAGAATGTCATGGCCGCAACTTACCCTGATCTCTTTGCAGCAGGAATTGCATATGCAGGTGAGTCAATAGCCCCGACACCTAATGCTTGCATCACGCGACTTACACGTCTATGCAGGTGTCCCAGCCGGGTGCTTCAAGAGCGCAGATAATATCCCCGATTTCTGGAACTCAACATGTGCCAATGGCCAGTCCATCTACACTCAAACTCAATGGGCCAATGTTGTTAAGGATATGTATCCCGGATACGATGGACCACGACCAAAAATGCAAATCTATCACGGGTCGGTAGATCAGGTGTTGAATGTGCAGAACTACTACGAGACCATCAAACAGTGGACTGGTGTGTTTGGCTATTCAACTAGCCCACAGTCTACCACGCCTAACTACCCACGGAGCCCGTATACCAGATACATCTTTGGCGATAAGCTACAGGTCAATATAACCTGACAGCTCACTTCTTGAGAGCTACGGCTGACATCAGATATAGACATTTTTGGGCCAGGGCGTGACTCATTCGATCGACGTGTTTCCGGAGGAAGACTTGAAGTGGTTTGGTTTCGCTGTGAGTTACATAACTGTCGCCATCCTCCTCACTGTGCATCGCCTGACAAAGTCCCAGGATCCAGTAAAGCCATCATCCACTTCTACAGCCACAACACCTACAAATACTGGGAGCTCTGGAGTTTCTCCCCAGTGGGGTCAATGTGGTGGCTTAGGGTGGACAGGTCCTACACAAGTAAGTAGCCAATCAACCAAGGCTTTCATGTGAATGTATTAACGTAAACTACAGTGCGCAAGTTCATTCAAATGCGTCAAGATTAACGATTGTGAGTTCTCTGTCAAATGTTCTTTGGATCTATATGCTAACATCTACACAAGGGTATTCTCAGTGTCAATAGTTATTCCTGGGATGAGCCCTGTAGCTGGCCGGAGAACACGGCGTTGAAGAAGTCCACCTCCCCTCCTCCACATTGCCGATAGCTTCCCCGCATATGGTCCTCCATCACATATCATCGGGCAATGAGAATAATACCCAAGTCAAGCTACATCGAGTCCGATTAGGCCAGGAACAAAGAATATTATGGGTTCGTGTACCACGTACTCAACATGCACCATGACCCAGTCTTGCCAATTAATGCGGCAGCGGCTTGGCTTTGCCGACTCTCATACCCAGCGTTTCATGTTAAGAATGGAAACTATCAATATTTCTTACGAAACAAGGAACAATGATTTCGGCCATTTCGTAATTTTTATGATTGACGGGTTGTTTTAAAGATGCACTGGTGTGACTTGATGACTAGCTTCTACGGCGCCGGGCGCTCCCAGATCATCACACAGGCGTGGCCCGTATTCAACCTCTTGAGAACACCTGGTTATGTTTAATGTGACGCCGCCAAACCTTTCCACGCTGGCCGATTGCTGACACGCTCCCACCACGCGCTCAAGGCCGGTCTTTTCGTGATCTCATCCTGCAACGCGAGACGCGGCAGAAACTCAAACCAAGGGATATGGTATATATCAACCAACGAAAATTGCTAAGAATATTTAACGGGTATTCCATTCGAACGATGAAGATAACTCACGTTTCCGCCAAGGTACTCGCGATGAGAAAGGACTTTTTCGTAGTGATCCAAGACCTTGACCAAGTCGATTTCCAGTCTCTCGACTGTGGCCTTGTCGGGATCGCCTCGTCCCATGAACCTGGCCTGTGTCAGTGCGGTGCATCTTACGAAAGTCTGGGAGTGTCAAGTACCCTTTGAACATCTTCTCATATGCCAAAGTCTTCATTGTCGGGTCGAAGTAAGAGTACTCAACGCTAGCCGCTTGCTCGTAAGTCGCCAGCTCGGGGTAGCTTTGATCCGTGCGTCTATTTAAAGCGCTCTTTGGCCCGTACTTTGCAACCAAGTACTGGCAAATTGCCCGAGACTCGAACAATCGAGTCCCGTCATCGTCAAGAACTGGAATTCGACCGAATGGGTGGAACTCTTGCACAAAATTGGGTGCCTAACAAGGATAAGTAACTGCAGTTGTTGGGTGTATGGCTTCTTACAAGATGCTCGCCCTTCTGCATATTGATGTCAGACAGTTGATAGTCGGTGATATTTAGTTCTGAAAGAACCAACAAGACCCGTTGAGTGCATGTTGATTGCCGTGATCCGTATAGAGTGAGAGTCATACTGGTAGTTGCTGTTCACTGTACTGTGGGTCGGCGCAGTAGGTGTGTCTAGTAGATGTGGTTTCTGAAACAAAGAAGCTGTGTGTTAGTAATACTTACATTCTATCTTAAGGCCAAAGGTTCTAGGCTATATAGAGGCTGGACCCTGGCGTGTGGAGTGGTAGTGGAGTATTCGGGATGTGGAGTCGGCGAACGGAGGCAATAACGGGCACGGCACGCTACGGCATATTGTAATTGCCGCTACGTATCATCAGTACGTAGGATAAAAGAGGCATGATGTGAGGTATCGACTTTCGACTAGCGATCAATTCAGCAATTAGTTGCAGCTTCAATATCTTAGCCTTGAAAAGTAGCCCAAAATGCCTTCCGAGAATGTTCAGCCAAGCGCTAACGGACCGAACCAAGTCGATGATACAATTCCAATCGCCCAGAGTCAGAGGACTTTGTTCGAATTTGGGTCGTTCGATCATTCAAACATCCCACTAGAGCCAGAAGAATGGCCCGTTATTATCATCGGGTCAAGTATGGTAGGAATGACTTTGGGCGTGCTTTTAGGATACCATGGGTAAGACACTATCACTCAATTCCTGCCAACCTCACTGACTATTTCTAGCGTTAAGTCAGTATCCTTCGACCGCCATCCCTCCACTGCCATACACCCCCGCGCAGCCTTATTTCTCCTACGCTCTGTCGAGATCTTCCGCCAACTAGGTCTTGAGGATGAACTCCGCTCAGAAAGCGCCTCAAACTTTGACCTTGACGCTGGGATGATCATTGTCGAGAAGCTAGTAGGAGGCAAGGTCCTGGCAAGCATGCAAGAGAGTGATCCAGCAGAAGTTGCCAAGGCCAGCCCGAGTCGCCGCTTGTGGCTGACGCAGAACATGTTTGAGCCTCTTCTGCGCAAAAGGGCAAAGGAATTCGGTGCCGCTCAGGAGTTCAGCGAGACCGTGGTCCACTATGAGGAACTGTCAGACGGTGTACTCGTGGTGGTGCAAAACGTTCAGTCGAAAAGGTACAGAAAATTCAAGACCAAGTATCTGGTTTCTTGCGATGGAAATAGGAGTGCGACGAGGAGAAAAGAAGGCATCGAGTGGCAAGGCCCGGGTGTCCTCGGCGAGAGTATTTCTATCAACTTCAAAGCCGATCTAACGCCATACCTCGGAACTCGTGCAAAGCATGGCGTCACTTATATCTCTAACCCTGCTATCGATGCTGGCTTCCGCCTGGAAAGCGGTGGTAAGGCTGGATTCATGATCGTCACTCGAGCTGGCGATAAGAGGTCCTTCTCGCCAGACTCGGTCTCCGAACGGGACGCGAAGCAATATTTCAAGGAGGCGAGCGGCATTGAGGACGATATCGATATCAAGGTCGACTCTATTTCATATTGGTCGGTAGCTGCCTTCAATGCCGAGCGCTTCATAAGCACAAATGGCCGTGTCTTCATTGCGGGAGACGCAGCACATGTGATGCCTCCGACTGGCGGGATGGGTGGCAACACCGGTATACAGGTAATTTGATTCCGAATCTTAGAACGCAGCAAGTACGCTGACTTACTTAGGATGTTCACAACCTGGCATGGAAGCTCGCCTATGTTTTGAGAGAAAAAGCCGGTACTTCGCTTCTCCAGACCTATGACGCCGAGCGACAGCCAGTAGCTGGATTTACGATGCGGCAGGCCTACTCAAGGCTTCAGAAACGGGTATTTCGCAAGGCCCCAGATGAGCCAGAACTACCCGACATTACCTGTGAGATAGGGTATCGTTACCCTTCTGCTGCTGCTGCGCATGAAAACCCCAGCAGCGATCAGTACGAAGACCCGTATGCACCACTTGCATCGCCAGGAAGCCGCCTCCCGCATGTGCTGCTTGCACGAGACAACTCCCAGGTGTCTACATTGGACTTGATCAAGACGAATTTTGTTCTTTTCACCACTGGTCAATCATCGCCATGGCTCGAAGCGGCCAAAGGTATGACACCTGAAATAGACTCTTACAGCATCGGCAGGGACAGTGGTGCCTTGACGGATTCCAATGGCAATTTTAGTCGTATCTGTAGGATCTCTGAAGGCGAGGCTATTCTTGTTCGGCCTGATGGATTTATTGCCTGGCGAGGGGAACAGAGGAAGGATGGGCATAGAGGCGTACTGCAGAAGGCGTTAGAACTTGTTTTACATTTAACTCATTGAAATGAGTAGTAATAGGTAAGAATATAATACTATACTTCAGATAAATCGGATTATTAGAATTCAACTCGTGGGATGTGCTTGTAGGAACTCGGCAAAATCGGCTTTGGCGAGCTAATTGTGTGTTAGCGCCAGATAAGGCAAATGCCATTCACTGGTCAGATTGTCGCCTCTCCAAACGACATACCATCCATCGCCAATTGATCGCATATCTTATCAGACTTTTAAACACTCATTGGATTTATCTTATCAGTGTACAAGCCACTGTAGGCTCAATCTTGTCAACTTGGTCCTGAAGCCACGACGCGTTGCCGTCCAAGCCGAGATAAGACGACTTTTACAGGGTAGGCATTGAGCAATTTTCGATAACTGGCCTGATCTTGCTAGTATCTATATTTAGAGGAGACAAGCTTTTGCCAAGAGATTTCCCCATGGGCAATCTACGTATCTATTTGACTGGCTTCTGAGAGGTGCATATTCATCGACCCGAGATCATTCACAGGTTCGACTACATGAAGGAATTTGGAGTCTCGACCGAAGCATTTAACGATTTGGCGCAGACGGACATAAGCAAAACCATTTTTTGACGTATTGTTGGCTTCATTAGACTGAAAGTTGTTCTAGCTCAATATCGTATTGTTGCTCACCAACCATAGTTCAGCGATAACCTTGTTCTGGCCAGAAGCTTAACATATCACACACAGTTGCGGCAACTCGGCACAAACCCACGTTGCGTTTGCTCCATGACGACTTGACAGCTATCGCTAATCTTGATAACTTTCGATTTACGTAAACTCTTATTAACAAGCTATTGACATGTACAGGATAGTGATTATAATAAACATGGTCAACATGCCCAAATTCCCGAGTTGGAATTAGATCAAGTATTCTTCTTGAACATTACTATTGGCATCTGTCCATTACCGTAGTATCGTTCTCGGTTCTGGAGGGCACTTTGCATAGACGTGTACAATTTTGTTCAAAGTACAGTCCTGAGTAGCGTGAGCTATGGCAACATCCACGGCTTCGGCTGCAGCAGCAGCGTCATCTGTCGTTTGGTGGACACCAGACCCCAAGGCCGGTGTTGGAAGTGGTAAGTCTCTGGTCACTATACAGTTTAAGAGGAACCACCTCGTTCATGTGTCCAATGACTGACATTGAGTAGGTGATAATGCCTGGCAACTCACAGCCGCTTCTCTTGTCGCGCTACAATCGATCCCCGGTCTCCTCGTCCTCTATGCAGGAATCATGAAACGAAAATGGGCCATCAACAGCGCCTTCATGGCCCTATACGCATTCGCCTCGGTGCTACTCTGCTGGGTTCTTTGGGGTTACAAGGCTTCTTTTGGAGAGTACATGCTTCCATTCGTTGCCAAACCCGGAAATGTTCTCGGCATTGACACGATGCTGAAGCAATCATACCTCCCTTCCATTGGCGTTGGTCAACAATTCCCCATGGCCACCATGGTATACTTCCAATTCGTCTTTGCCGCCATTACCTTAGTCATTACTGCTGGAGCCTTCCTCGGCCGAATGAACTTCTACGCATGGATGATATACGTTCCTCTGTGGCTGACTCTTTGTTACACTGTCGGCGCTTATTCGATCTGGGGAGGAGGCTTTCTCTTCAAACTCGGCGTGATTGACTATTCTGGAGGATATGTCATCCATCTCTCGTCGGGTACAGCAGGATTCATCGGTAGCTACTGGATCGGACCCCGACTCGGCAGTGATCGCGCAGATGCCAGACCAAGTAATATCCTAGCAGTTCTCATTGGAGCAGGTATTCTCTGGGTTGGCTGGAATGGCTTCAACGGTGGTGATCCCTACGCAGCGTCTGCCGACGCAGGAGTCGCAGTATTGAACACGAATCTTTGCACTGCTGTTTCGCTTCTGGTCTGGACGGGTCTGGATATTGCATACTTCAAGAAGCCGTCTGTCATTGGAGCCGTACAGGGCATGATCACTGGGCTTGTCGCCATTACGCCAGCTGCTGGCGTTATTGCAGGCTGGGGCGCGATTCTTCTTGGTGTTGGTTCCGGCTCCGTTCCGTGGTTCACTATGAACATCTTGGCCAAGAAGATGACCTTTCTGGAGCGCAACTTTGACGACACGCTCGGTGTCATGCACACGCACATGGTGGCCGGTGTTGTTGGAGGCTTTGGTACAGGTCTCTGGGCTACTGTGGATGGTTGCGCAGCCTTTGGTCTGACAAATCCCGGAGGAGCCATCGCTGGTAACGGCATGCAGCTTGGATACCAGATAGCGGGCGCATGCTTCATCATCGGCTGGAACCTTGTGTGGACCAGCCTCATCATGCTCTTTATCAAGCATGTGCTGCGAATTCCACTTCGAATGACAGAGGAGCAACTGCTTCTGGGAGATGATGCAGTCCATGGAGAAGACGCTTATGTTCTCGGCCCGTGCGAAGCCCACGCGCATGGATCTGGGAGTATAGAAGGCAGAGGAGGGTCTCTGCACAGTCATGACCTTGAGCTTGGAGCAAAAGACCATCATGGAAGCACGACGTCGGCAGAGAAGGAGAAGGCAGGGCCTAGTAGGGAGCCTAACTACAGTTAAATAAGTACAAGCATAGTACGTTTATTTGAGTATTGAATAGAATAATCTGATGGGTCTTAATATACATATCTATATATTCGTGCAGCTTAACCTGGCGATTAATCAGAGAGAGAGTGGGGATTCAATAAAGATCCTCCGCTCTAATGCTCATTACGCTACACGCCTGGCAGCAAATGTGTATCCAGTATTAGCGCTTAGCTCATGCGCTGAAAGATATCCATAAGCCGCGGAGTCTGCTTGTCTATGGAAAGCGCCCAAAAGATGCTGTTGCGTTATCAAAAGGCTGGAAAACCCTGGTCTGTAGGTTATGGCGAGACCGATGAGATAAATCCACTATGAAGCAGCCGAGGACCTCCCGATTGGCGATCTTCACAATTGCGCCAATTATTATCTTAGCATGCACCCATTTACGGATCCAACCGAGATGAAACGTCCCACATTTACCCCACAACTTGTCTCGAGTCAGTTTGCTGAATTTGATTACAAATTTCAGTGCGAAAATTCATGAAGCGAGTTACTAAGCTCGACGGACTTGATGGACTTAGCGGACTTAAGTAGCACTTAAGATTTTAAGACTATATTCGTATAGCAATACGATTATCATATAAGTCGGTTAATTCTACTATATCATTTACTTCATCACAGTCATCGATTCGCAGCTCTCTTCGAAGCGCAACTCTACGGAGACATCCACAAGTCCTCCATTTACAAAGCAACTTTCTACCATCTATCATGTCTCCCTCTATTGCCCAGCTGCCTCTCCTTGGACCTCTCGTCGGCCTCAGCACCTGGACCTTCGCCATGGAAGGCCTGCTGTATTGGCGCCGAACTCCCGCCCTTTCCAAGTACGGTGTCTCCTTCGACCCAGAGACTGCTAAGAAGCAGAAAGCAGAGAAGCTGCCAGCATTTGTGCAGTGGCCTGCCGACAATTACAACAACCTGCTTGAGCAGCCTACGCAATTCTACGCAGTCATGCTTGCTCTGAGTCTGTTGAATGTCAAGGACAAGACCACCGTGCGCCTCGCGTGGGGATATGTCGGTCTGAGAGTGGTTCACAGCCTCATTCACGTCTCGTACAACAACTTGCTCCTGCGCTTCCCCACCTTTGCCGCAAGCTCTATTGTGCTCTTGGGCATCACTGCCAAGGCGGCCTTGGAGCTTTGGTATTAAGTCTGTCTCGCATAGTGAGGTCGAAGCGCAGGGCCTGGCTCAGTGGTAAAAAGCATCGTAGGAAACGGATACAAACAACAACACTGAGCTTCAAGTCTTTCGATCGACTATGTACAGCCTTCGACCTCTACTATGCGACTGGAGCTGAGTCAAAGACGTGAGGTCACGCGACTCGAACTCCAAATGGCCTTATGCATACAAGACTCGGGCGATATTTAGATTGATGTTGATTCATCAAAATTAGGACCGCAATGGTGCATGCACCTATGAGAACTAGAAATAGAAAAGCCTTCAATTCATTGCTACTTACTACCAGTGTACAATTTTGGATCCAACGTGCAATCTTCCACCAAAACCTCACGCAGTCAACAACGGAGACGCGACATACATATTCATAAACCCCCTCTTCAATCTCTCTGGAATTGCAGCAATGCTCTTCAACTGACCCACATCGCTCCATCCTAAGCTTTGAGCCAAAGCGCCCACAAAGTCTTGCTGGACCTTTTCTTCCAGTGCAGGACTTACCCAAGCATCATGAATGTCTTCATATCTCTGCTTGACATCGTCACTTGGCTTGCCTGGAGCCCAAGCATCCTCAGCCGTAACCATGCCAGGAAAACTCCGTTCGGCAGTCAGCTCCTGGAGGTCTGCATCCGCAACCTTGTAGGATGGGAATGGGTCTGGAGACATGGTGGGCTTGGGTGCAGTGACTCTTACGCCTGTCATGGGAGAGGGGCTGCCGTTGTTGGTGTTGAGCAAGTCACCAACGTTGTTTCCACTTTGACGTGGATCAGTTCGGCGGTCATCTGGGACGGGTTAGCTAGAGATCTGGAGGCGGTTCACAGGACTTACATCTTTCCCACAGAGCGCTCGGAAGCATTTGAGTATATCTCTCGAATTGCCAATCCTCCTCGGGATTGCTGCCATCCTCATGAATGACTTGAATTTGTAGAGTCGAAGTCATGGGTGTTGTCATTCCCATCGGCTTGCTGAAAACGTCATTGCCCCGCAAGATTGGAGCACCGTTTTCACTGGTTGTAACAGTACTGATGGCCATCTTGCACTCCGCAACGAACACAAATGTACCAGCCCGGACAGTCCAAGGGTCTTCCTGTCCTCGCTCTGGCTGGTCATCGGGGTTCAACAGTCCAGATTCAGCCAGGAAGTTATGTGCCTCATTCTTGGGCCTACTTGATCTCGAAGCTGCAATAGGTTCTTGTTGCTGTTTGCCTGTAATCAGAGAAGTGGCAGACGCAAAGGAAGATGCAGGCGAATCCTGAAGTACAAGTTCGTAAAAGTCTGACAAGCTGACAGGGTCGATCTTGGGGTGGTGATCGCCAAAGTTGATATCGAAAGCTACGATCCAGAAGTCAACGTGTACGCGGCCAGCAACAGGAGGACCCCAGAGGTATAGCTCAGCACCAATTTGGACTGATATACGAATATGAATGAACCAAAATTGGATGCTGAATCCGACTCCAACAGACACTCCAGCTGACATGTCAAAGTAGAAGGGTCGGTAATTAATAAGGAAATTGGCAAAGGCGTCAAACCAAGCAAAGAGAGGTCCTGCTTTAAACGCGGCATGGAGACGGCCACCAGCCATGCATGCCTTGGTAGTGATGGCGAAATATGCTTCTCCAGAGATTGACAGGCCACCGCCCAAGTTCCAGCTAATACCCAGCCGAGGGGGGTTAGGATAGCCGACGGGAACGCGGAAGGCTTGGTGGTATCCGCCCAAGGTGAAGACAAAGTCTCCGATTCTGGCCCTATCAGCAAGAGGCGCATCGAACCAGTAGCAGAGAGCGAAGCCGCCGGTCAGATGACAGTTAGGACTGAGGATGTACGAGCGAGGTGATAGCTGTGCCTCGATCTTGAGGAACCCGTAGTCGAAGTCCAAGACAGCGGCGATACCCAACTCAGCATGGGCCAGCTTAAGTCGCGAATTGGATGAAGGAATGTCACAAGTCGCTACTGCGAAGATGCCCAGCTTCACCGAGTCACCAAATTGCACTGCAACCACAGCATCGACGCTCAGCATACGGAATGCAGAGAGTCTCATACCAATGGCTCCCCAGTAGGTGCTGTCAAGTGGTTGAAACCACCCTCCAGCAGAGGGATCAACAAGCTCCATGAGCACTTGCTGCGCATTCTCATTGTTGCTCAGACGGCTGCTGTTGATGAAAGGGAAATCCGAGACTTGGTCTATAGAAGGCAAGCGAACGCTGCTGTTGTAGCCGAAGCCACCGCAGATGCCACTTATTTCAGCAAAGGCAAGCGTCATGAGGGGGCCGTTGAGCTTTGCGAAGACAAACACGCTCTGGAAGCTGTTGCTGTTGGCGAGAGTGATCACTCCGTAGAAGCCGGCAGCTTGGAACTGGTAGGGACGGAAACCGATTATGAGACCACCAGCATAATAGTCCATTGCGCCGTCATTGCCTTGGACTATGACACCAGCGATTGCCAGTGGGCGTCTATCAAATGACGCTGCTAGTCCATCAATGTTGACAATGATTGTTGGCAGCTCTTTCAGGGTCTTGAATTGGGTGTTGAGGGTGAAGCCAAGAAGAGAGAAGCCAATAGGTCCAAGCTGGAAAGTGGCGTCAAATGTGATGGACAGTGTCTTGGCCTTGTACTTTAGTCCAACGTTACTAATGGCTATAGGACCTGTGTCCTTTTTGAATGGCGCTTGGGCACTGGGACTTCCATCATCCATCTCTTCTTCTGTGCGTCTTCTGCCCTCTTCCTCATCACCAGAGATCAGTGCTTGAGATGAAGTAGGCTGGGGCTTCATGAAGCCGTAGCTAAGGAGACACACGCGCTCACCCTTGGCGACGTTGCGTATGATGACAGCAAAGTGGCAACCAGAGGGCACAAGAAGGTCGGTTGGCCGAGCCTGGTCAGGCTTGATCTTGTCAGCAACGAGAAGCTGATCCCTTTGCAGCACACCGTTATTGAGGAGACCGATATCCTCTCGCGTAAGCCCTGTGAGCTGTCCAGGTCTACTTGGCGGTCTGGGATCCTGGGCGAAGAGGAAGTACAGCTCATCAAGTGGCTGGTACAATGTACCCACGAGAGGAATCTCTAGTTCCATGTCGCCAAAGCCGTTGATGGCTGCCTTGAAGAGTCTCTTTGAAGGATCTCTGGGTCCCCATTTGGAGCTGTGGAGCTGCGAGAATAGGAACTGGAGATGTCCAATGTTTAGACTAGCAAGGAATTGGAATGACTCGATGCTGGAGGCGGCGTCTTTCATCTTCTGGATGTCAATACGGAAGGCGTCCTCGTTATCGCCGACTATCAGAGTGTCGTAGACAAAGTCAGGTATGTCAAACGGAGAACCGATAAGGTCTGTAAGGATATCTCCGATAGTGGCGTTTCTATCAGCTGGATTGAGTGCAGCCGAGAAGGTAAAGCCACTGGACGTGTATCTAAAGTCTAGGTTCAATCTCAGTTCCGCAATGACCAAGTCACCAGAGATAGAGAACGTGCTTCCCACTGATTTTCCGTTGTTGCCACTCTGTCTCTCATACGTGTACTCGACGGACAGAGTGTTGATGGCGATGGAGTTGATCAGTGGCCCAACGTGGTCCTTCTCATCATCATGGAAGAACTCTGCCAAAACAGCGGCATACAATCCATTGATGGAAGCTGTGAGCTCCCAAGACTTCTTGGAAGAGTCGTAGCCAAGAGTTCCAACAAAGGAAGCGGGGAGATCAAACTCAGAATCTTCTGGGGGTTCAATCAGGACGGATATCCCGACGTCAAAGGTGAAGGCTGCACTCCTGCCCCAGTTGAAGTAGGTTGCGAGAACAACCTCGCCGAGGTAGGGTTGGGGGGCTGAGCCCGGGGATGGCGGGATTGCAGTCGCTTGACAGCGAAGGGAGAATGACTCCTGGGATAACTCGATTGAAGCAAGGATTATTTGGGAGGGGAGAGTGTCGGGGATATCCACCACTGTCTGGCCGGGGATCAGGGTGGCGATGTCGATGGAAGACGCAGGTGACTCTGTCAGTGGCTTCAGAATAGCCCACTTCTCGCCCTCTGGCTCCAGGTCAAGGTCATCAGATGTATCAAAGTCTGGAGATGGCTTCGTTAGCAAAGATCATAGAAAGCGCGCAGGATTCGGTCATCACTCACCGTTCCACAGCTGTCCAGACAGAGTTCCATAAGTCCCGATAGACCGGTTCCAATTGTACGTGATCAGGAAAACAGGAGTGTCGTTGCTCTCTCCACGACCAAAGTTGGCAGAAACCTCAATATGAAAAGAAAAGGAGCCAAGTCGAGGATTCTGCGGATCCTTTCTCGTATCAAGTCCAATGCGCAATCTCCGTAGATTTGCAGCGGGAAGAACCTTTTCTCCACCTTCTTCCTTACCCAGAATATCATTGACGACCGTCTCAACCTCTTCATCGTCGGCAAGGCCAGCTAGCCATCGCAGTATTCCGGCAAGAGGGTCTGGGGAGAGGAACATGAAGGTAAAGTCAATCGTGGTGGTGGTGAACTCAACGCCAGCGAGCATAGAGACTGTACTCCCAGCACTGTTGAGGGAGCACTCGATGCTAAAGGTCACTTGACCGTGAGAGATAGGTAGTACGCCATTTTCCGTCACGCCCAATTGCGTTTTGCTTTTGTAGACGATGTCTGCGCTATCAATAACGAGACCGTTCAGGGCAATTGCGAATAGCTCCTGCAAGGCATCAAAGTCTGCGAGTTGAAACTGGAGACGAGTCTCAATGCGCTTATCCGCTGACGGAACAAACCATAAAGCGTTCCTCATGGGCTTTGCATTTTCTGGTGGCTTCTCCAGCGTCGCTTCGAGGGCGAGGATCGCAAGAGGGATGAAGTCGGTCAAGCCCTGTCGGTTGGCATTCTTGAAGATGTCTTTTACTCTCACGCCGGTGATGTCTTTCATGTTGGCAAAGTCAAGACCGCAAGTGAGCATGTTGCCGGTCGGATCGATGCCAGGTGCTTCGATGCGGGATCCTGTCTCATCACTGCCGAGAAGGCCTGTTGAGCCGAATGTGAAGAGTAGGACATCGCTAGCAGAGCTGAACTCGAGCGGCCATGGCTGAGAAAGGGAGAATTGGAAGCTTTCGATGTTCTTTGCTGCTGTACCATCGACGGTGATGGAGCCACTTGCCCGAGGGTCAATGCTTTGAAACCATTTTATAGTCTCGTCGGAGTCATGGAAACTGGCGGTTGGGTCGGGGGCTTCGGATAAGACGATGACTTTGCTTGGATTCAAGCCAGCGACGAACTTGTCCAGGTTTGTTCCTGATGCCAGTACTTGGATGTTGTCTCCAGGACGCTGACCTGCCGAGCTGGCGAAGATGCTGTAATTTCCAGCGTCGGATACCCCCAACGCTCTGCCCGAGCTATCGCCATCGTTGGGATCTGAAGAAACCGTCATCTTCCTTGTTCAAGGGAGAAAGAAGATGTCAGGAAAGAGTTTCGGGGTCTGGAAGAATGAGACTGGAGGAACAAGGTGTTGAGTGCTTGCACCTCCTACCCAGGGAGATTAGGTAGAGGGGAGGGGTAACAAGTTGTGTATTGAAACGGCAGGAAGCTAATCGACGGGTGAGGTTGAAAGGGGAAGACAAGGAGCAAATGATTGAGAGCTTGGAGAAAGCAAAGAAAGGGAGATTTCTGTCGCAGTTCAAAGCTGGGGACTCTGGTAGTCCCCGAGAAACATGATCCCAGATACGCTCTCAAGCAAATACAGCAACTTGGTGTTGCCATCAGGACATTCTGATAAACGCATGCCGATCGATTGATGTGCTTCAATTCAAGCGGGGTGTGAGACGAGTACAAGTTGCTGTGACCATGTCTCACGACACCTCCATTTCACCTGCAAGCTGCATGCGATGTTCGGGTCTGGCCAAAAGACCCCCACATCTCGATTGCTAGACGGGTTGTGACACAATAATGCAGGTAGATCCAGATCCGCCGTCGTGCATCCGAGACGGGCCGTATTGTCTTGGCCCGGAGAGAGAGAAGAGGGGGAGGAAAGATGAGAGACATTGAGGAATCAAGGTACGGACGGTGAGGGGGCATGTGAAACCGTCGGTACCTTCGAGGTTGGCTACCAATTTGGTATGTCAGGTTGATGAGGTAATTTGAGTTGGCTTCTCGTTCAGTGGAGGGTCTCAGCTCAAGACACCGAAGTCAGAACACCGAAGTCCTCACCGTAGACTTTGTATTTTCATCCTCGCCAACTTCACACTCAATCTTTCTCAGAGCCAAATTACCGAGATCGACAACCATGAGTGAAGACACTGGAATCGAGGACTTTGAAGTCGCTCTGGTGCCTATGCAACTGGATGCCTTCGTCCTCAACCCAGCTGTATGCGGTACAGGCACTGATCAAGACACTACGGCGCGCATCTGCCCCATCACCCAGCCCAACTACACCTTATTGCGACTGGATAGCTTCCTACTCCAGAGCGATGTCCAGAACCACGTCGCTCTGCACAACACCGCGCCAGCGTCTATCAACTCACGCTTGACTGACCTCGGCGGCCGTCCGGAGCCCAAGCCGCTGCGCCATCGCCATGGTGTTTATGTCCATTGGACTCTCCCCCGATTCTACAGATCGGGAGTCTCTTCCACTGGCTCTGTACCAGAGTCTAGAAGAAGGGAAGAGAGAATGCGACGGGGACTTGACGCCGCGTCTACTACGACCAGTGACAATGCTCATTCAACTCCGGACTTTCTGCAGCCGCCAACTCGCTGGATCGTCATCAGAAAGCTGGAGTTGGATAGTATCCAGCCTTCCAGCGCAAAAGACGCTTTCAAGGATCGCGAGTATGAAGCCTGGGTCGTTGAGAGCGACTATGTCTGGTCCTTGGAAGATATCCCCGTCCGAGCAGACCTACAGACTGATGTAGCGCCCTTTGTGCTTGGCCATGCTGGCACTGATGTCAACATCAACGAGCAAGCTGAGGTCTTCATCGGGCGCAAGACACCGCTCGCTGAATGGACTGAGAATCCAAACCCGGCTGTTGAACCTCCAGATATCAGTCTCCTTCGAAGTGGAAACCAGCTATTTGCTGACTTCCAGATGCACAATGCCAACGTATTCAGCATCTTGGACAATTTTGAGTATGGCGACAAAGAGGATCCGTCGTATCTTGACTACGCCAAAGCAAGCTACTACGTTCTTGGGTGGCATTGGAAAGACACCGTTGATCCTCTTTGGAAAGCCGGTGCCGAGTTCACTCATGGAGAGAACCTGCAGTCGTTCTTCATGACCCTCCAGGGAACAGACCAAGCAAATCCAGACCCATGGATGGATCTCAAGAGTCAGATTCGTATCCTCTGTCATGGCTGCATGTACGAGGTAGCATGGGACCATGAGAATAAGCCCAAGACAGTCCCTGCAGATGGCTTCAATGATCGTCTGCGCGATCAGAAGCAAGCCGCAGTCGCTGTTGGCACAACGCCAATGGATGCACTGCTCGCGTATTGTCACGCACGCAGCGACGCCAGCGGCAATTCAGAGGATGTCGCCAAACTTGAGGAAGATATTCTTGCTCTTGAATCTCTCCTACAAGCTCGTGACGATGGCGTCGAGGGCCAGAGAGAGGCAAAAGACTCGGTCTACAACTGGTCCTACGATCGGTCCCCAGGCGGTACGCGATATTTCTTCGCTGAAGCTGATGACACGAGCACGAACCAGCCCAAAGAGCCAGCACCAGCCGCCATTCAGAGGATCAATGAGTTGAACCTCACTCAAGCACTGCTAGACTCTTGCAACAGAGCCATGCTGCAGTATCGCTGGGATATGTTTTCTCTGTGGTGGAAATATGCCAGTAATTTGGGTCAGAGCGATAATCAGGGCAATGACCACAATGAATGGTTCAAGGCTGAAGCTGGACGCATCTCAAGCCGTATCAGTGGTCTCCAAACGCGCATCACGAATCTCGAAGGGCAGGTCAAGACTCTGTTGGCGAATAATCTCTTAGCCACAGTGGAGTCCACAAGTGAGCCTGTCTTCTACGGTGGAAATGATCCAACTGTACTTATTGGCGGTATTCCATCTGGCTGGGCGCTTGATTATCTCGATAATCTCTCTATCCGGGCGCCATATCAGACCATTGCACACACAGCTCTACCAGGTAACCTTACCGCCATCTCGACTTTAGTGGAGAGCAAGTTGCCGGCTGTTTTGACAACAGCTGCCAAAGCGCTCATCTCAGAGTTCCACGCCCTCCGACCTGACGGTTTTTACTCTGGTACGCCACCTCCCGGCCTATTCTACCCTCAATTCCACGATCAATTGACCACCGATAAGCGCTGGCGTGATCATTGGGGCGATAGACAGCCGTGGTTTCCTCTCTACGCGGAGTGGGAGGTGGAATACACTCACATCCCATTTGAGTTCTGGAGCCTGGATGAACACACCGCTCGTCACTCGGAAAATAAGCTCGTCAGATATGGCATTACGGTTCCATCCAATAATGAGACTCCTCCGCCACTTTGGGAAGCTCTTTCAGGTCATCAAAAGCAGGATATTCGCGTCTTGTCTGGCCGAGTCCTGATTCTGCCTCAGCCCAGCTTTGCTCTTGGTGCGAAGATCAAGCAACTTTTCCAAAACACTCCGCCCAGTATCCTCGACGAGTACCTCCCAGAAAGGGATCGAGAGATTCTCCTGGCCAACATCAGTGAACTTTCTTATCTCTCCTCACCACTCTCTGGCTTCACAAGCGGTCTCGTCACCCAAGCAGAAGGCAGCCATCTCAAGCCAGAGAACAAAGTCGTCGGCCCAGAAGGGGAATCCAGCTCCGTCATCACCGCCGCAACCTTTGACCCCGCTGGCCTTACACAGGATAAACTCCAGCTCATCGACGGTAACTCAGCGCTCACCCCGTACGCCGCACTGGTCAACTTCACCGACAGTGAGCACTGCCCCTTCAAGCCCGTTACACACGGCCAGTTCCGGTTCCGCAAGTTCAACGTCATCGACAAGTTCGGCCAGTCCCTCATGGCCATTGATCAGCGACCACGGAGGGATGGTCCACCGCCTATCTACCCCTGCATAAGTAACTTTTATGCTCCACAGGAGGTAACACTTGATGGGCAGAAGTATGCCAATACGGTGATTAGGGATAATCCGGAGCAGTCTGAGTTTCTGCAGTTGCCCCCGCAGATGAACCAGCCGGCGCGTATCAATGCCAAGTTTGTCAGACGTATTTCTGATGATGCTACTGGCACTCCGGGCCCTGCGACGTGGCGCCCTGTTACGGAGTGGGAGACACCGATATGGGGATGGGTCATCACCAACTATGCCGACTACGGTATACAGATATTCCTCCCTGACGGTATGTTCTACCGTGAGGTTCGTGTCGGTGGGCCATTGGGTACTCTGCAGTCACCCAAGTGGCTACCCTTCAGTCCTGAGACAGATGCACAGCCCACGCCTGATACGCGCGAGCTTGACATTCTTATCTCCAAGCTGGCTGATCCGAAATACCTTCTTGGCTTCTGGGGTATGATCACGACGGCGCAGCAGAAACTGCCTCCAGCTCCTGATTCATACGCGCAGTTCCTCAACTCTATCGTAGGAAAGCCCCTCGCCCTTGTCAATACCGGCTGGTCTGTTGAGTTGAGTGGGCCGCCTCTTGATATCCAGAGCACGCAAGTCAAGGTGGTTGATCCCGAACGCACACTATTGAAGCCGTCGAACCCTGACGACAAGACTCCTTACTATGAGCTTCAGATGCGACTCGGCAATGAAGAGGCTGGCTACGATGGACTTGTCGGTTACTTTGACACTACCGATCCTGGGTCTGATGAGTTGAACTACGACAAGATCAAGACTTTCTTCGTTCCAGATGGCAACTCCATTGAGCCATTGATCCGTCTTGACACAGAGCAGTACCCCGTCTTTAGTCCCTTCTGGCAGCCCCCATTCTCCGGCACCTCTCCCACCGTTGAGCCTCAAGCCTACGAGAGCCAACGCAACGCCCAGATGTCAATCTTTGGCGCCATCCTAGATCCCTTCACACCCATCCACGCATACTCTTCCTTCCTCCCAGCAGCAGAGCTCCTCCTCCCACCATGGACGTGGCAAAAGGCCATGGACACCATGACAGCCTTCTTCCACGCAGGTCCGTTGACTATGCCTGTCAACGACGTCCCTGGATATCTCGAAGCTGAGAAGCTGACGACCAAGAATTCTCGGGAGATGCCGAAGCGCAATTTGCTGCTGCCTTCTCTTGGTGGAGGAGATTGGAGTTGGTTTCAGCCGTATGCTGAGGGGCAGGCTGCGGCGGGGGATGAAGATCCTGGGGCTGTTTTTAATGCATTTGGTATTGAGAAGAAGGGTGATTTGATAAAGCCTGGGTTTGAAGATGGACCGTACGCTGCTGTTGAGGGGTACTTGCAGCTGAGAAATCCTATCGTTGCTCCAAGCAATTCTCAGAATGCATGAGTTGTTCTTTTTTCTTTAATCTAGTCTGTCAAGTTATGATCACTATGGAAGATGCTTCTTGTAGTTACAGCAAGTATGAGAATATCTGCAAATAGCTTCATGACACAATGTTTTAATGGCTCCATCTTACCTTCAACCATCTATGGTGTGTGACATTGTTTGCAACTCTCAGAGTATGGTCTAAGGGTTCACTAGATTCACCAAGTTCTCTATGCTGATTGAATCCCGTAGCCAGAAGTTTTAACTGTAGATAATAATCTTCTCACTGTGTTCAGAACCAGCTACGTCGACTAACTAATCTCATCCGGGTAGTGCACAAAGTAATCATCCTCCTCCTCATTCTGATCTCTCGCCACAAAGAACAAATGATTGATCCCATTAGCTCGCACCACAGTAAGCTGACTATCCTGAGAGATAGTACGGCTGTCAATAAGTGAAGAATTGCCCCAGCTACCATTTGTTCTGACAGTGCGCCGAATGCCACCCGCAGCACCTCTTCCACAGTAGTAAAGAAACACTTTGCCATTGTCGAATGCGACGGCTACGGGGGTATTGCGCTGCATATCACCAGTTGAGGATATAGCGCTGCCAGCTTCAAAGGAGTGAGCTGAAGTTTTCAAGACAAGGGAATGAGATACTTACGTAAACCGCTGTCGACGACATAATCTACAAGGAAGCTTCCCTCATAGATAACGCAGCGCCTGTTATTGATGGTATCGTACCAAGCAGCAGCGAAGGAGTTGATCCAGAGATCATGAGTCCATATGAGCTGATTTCTTTGTCCGGTCTGAAGATTCAACTCCGTGAGTGCTCTGGTGCCTTGACCCACTGTACTGAGAAAGGTCGTTAGCTACCTCGCACTCAATCTCTCGTCGTTTCATAGTCTCTCACCTGCTGTAGTAGACCCAAGCATTGTCTCCATTGCCACACGCTGCGAGCGTAGTGTTGCCAATGCTCACCTCGAGCAGCTGCTTCTGCTTTGACTCAGAAATCTCTGACACGTTGTACCAATCATTTCGAGTGACTTTAAACGGGTTGTCTGTTGTGAGAGCAAAGACTCTCTCTACACCTTGGGAGTTGATACTCGCCATCTGAGATGGATTGAGGATGTATTGGCCATTCCCAACTTCTTGAGGAGGTTGGATCGGGTCTCGGGGGTCTGCATCCTTTGTGCCTGACCATAGGGCAAGGCCAAGCTGGGCTTTTCCGGTGGCATAGAAGAGCTTCACGACGCTATCATTGGCGCTGGTCTTGTCGACGATTGCGGTTATGGGAGCCATGATTTACTAGATTGCGTGTTAGTCTAGCGTAAGAAGCTTCAAATTGGAGGAGAATTGATGAGTCTTCCTGTAGATTCGGGTGGGCAGTCCGACAAACCCCATTTTCTTGTCTCTTTCCTCATTTCCGTTCACCCCTTCGTCATTGTCCTTGATCTTCTCTCAGGACCCAAGCTTCATCCCGCCACCAGAACACGGCGTTTGAACTGCATGAGCTGAGCAACCTTGACTCTTGAGATGGCTTCACCCCGCTCCTGTGTCACTCCAAAGGCCCTTTGGCTACTTGGCGTCAATACCTTATGTAGCTGATCACAGTAACTGTGGCATGTGAAACGTGCCGCAGTAAAGACGTTGGCACTCGTGCGAGGTGGCGTCGGTCCGAATGAACTGTGAGGCATGTTTCACTTGACAAGTCCTGTTTATGTCTCTTGCATATTAGATCATATCATAGTCCCGATGGTCCTTACTTGATTAGGAATCGGTTACATATCGCGATCTCGTTGTCACTCTACCCCGCTCGGGCCGCATCTGCACGCCGGGACATTTTTGGTGTTATGCATGTCATGTCTCTGGGGCTATCATCCGATAGGCTTATGCCGCTCGCCTAGTCTATACTGTACTTGAGTTACGGGGACACCCCTCTTGCATGAGAAGTTATGATCACAAAGTCTGTGAAAATTTGTATCAGTTTCCGCATACTGCATGCATACCGAGAACAAGCCAGAGCTGTGATGCCATGGACATGCTTTTTGGCACCTAACCCCCGTTAATGCGATCGAGATAATTGCTTCAAACGGGGCCATTGTTATTCAGGGATATTGTCATCGTTGCCTCTATGGGTGAAGCAGCTATTGCGCAAAGGAGCATCCCTTGACCAGCAACGGGCAATCAATATTCGCCCGTCTCATCGCCCACTTTCATTACAATCATCTGCTCCTCTGGGCTCTCTCATTCACTTCCATCCAAGAAGCCTACCGGGACAAGTCCGCTGGAGACAAGCCCACTCACAATTGAGCCATAATTCATCATGGGTATCTATCCTGGAGGCAAGAGCACACGCATAGACTCTCCTCGCCATCTAACAATACGACACTCTCGCCGCGTCGTTGCTGCCAATCGCCCTGAGTCCCGTCTCAGCGCCACACAATCCGTGACCGTCCTTGCAGACGGCAAAGTCGTCGAGGATGAGATTGACCCATTGCCCCCAGGCGAGCAAAAGCTCAACTCATTCTGGGCCCCAGGCATCGAAGCAGGTCCCAAGCACATCATCTCCGTGAAGCAAAACATCAGAGCAAACGGTCAACAGCTCAACTTGGAGGCAGAGCAGCCTTTCTATGTTGACGCACCGCAGTTCTCTCTGCCTGATGGAAGCATTCACTCTACGTATCCTCCTGCGGGGTACAGTGATGATCACAGAATTCTGCCGCATATCGTCTTGACAGATCCGCATCTCCCGTGGGAGAGGTTGGGTAGTCCAAAGGGCGGGAGCAACAAGGCTCTCAAGGCGCAGATGAAGAGAGTAGCCCTGGGCACGGAGAGGGCTAGCAGCATACCACGCAATCGCGTTCCGTGGCTTGTTATTCTCGCATTTGCTCAAGACGAGCTTCGTCTGCCTCCAGAGGATCTCGATGGCTCAGGCAGCCTGTTCAGCAATACCAGCGATGGTGTTCTCAAGCCCGTCAAGCAATCGTCCACAATGACGGTCAACATGAGCATCGACGACTTGTGGAAGTTGAGACCCAACGTCACAACGCCTGTCACAAGCAGACTCGGCCCAGCCTCCATGAGAGACAGCCGTGGAGACTTCATCTTTGTACAGCCAGATCTGTTCACCAGTCTCTTCTCCACATTTGACGATAGAGGCAATCGCGTCAGAGGCAGTGGGCCAGATACATCGCAGTACCAGTATCTCTCCCACGTCCGCAAGATTAACGGTTCTGGAATGGCCCTCGCTGGTGTTGAGGACACAGCCGTCTTTAGCATCGTCGTCGGCAACAGATCTGGCCCACTTGACAATGTTGTTCCGACCACCATGTGCGCCCACCTCGTCTCAATTGAAGGCGTCGAAGCCATGAGCTATCCAAGCCAGAGCCACCGATACGTGGCCCTATGCTCTTTGTATAGCTGGAACTACACAGTCCTCCCGCCAAATACCCTCAACGTCCCAGATGCTTTTGAGAACCTCGGTCGCACACTCAGCGTGTTGCGAGCACCAGATGAAATCATAGCACCTCTCAAAGCATCTAACGACAAAGCTCAACAGCTTGTTGGTCGTCGTCTGAGCGATGGGTATACGCTAGTCAAATACCGTGTTCAGACGGGCGAGGCAACTGTGGCGCTGTATCGAGGTCCATATACTCCCACCTACGTGCCTACGTTGGAGCATCTGACCAAGTGCTCAACCTCAGGCGTGGACTTGCAGATCCTTGATAAGAATTTGGGCATCATGGATGTGACGTACTCTGTCGCATGGCAGGTTGGTCGCACTATGGCCTTGGGCGATCAAGCATTTGTTGCTGCGCTGGGACGTGTCAGAACTGCCGTACATGCGGCCGCCGCGAAACAAGTCAAGATCAATGCGGTCAAGGATGTCAAAGATACTGCATTTCGCACTCGCGATGACCTTCTCAAGGATCTTGCCTCCATGGTCAAGGGCCTTGCTGACATCCATCTTCAAAAGCGTGGTTCAGAGCCTCAAGAACCTGGTGGTGCTCCTGAAAGAAGACACCCTGGCAGTCCCCAGTTCAGACATGGAGGGGCCAAGAAGCGATGGCACCACAAGCATCTTCAACGTCGTGACCGACCAACGCTCTCATTTGAGTCTCCTATATTTGAGGACAAATATCCAGCTGCTGCGCTTGACTCTGTTCGCAAACTGGCTGCAAGTCGTTCGGGAGATCCTTACGACGAGACCAATGATCCGCAGTCCTCAGACTGGATGACTGTGCTCTCGTGGCTGATTGACCGTATGTTTCTCGCGGGTGTGCCAGCGCACTATCTCATCCCTGATCCAAGTTACCTGCAGGAAGAGAGCCTGCGCTTCTTCCATATCGACAGGAACTGGGTCGACGCTCTCATTGACGGCGCTCTATCCCTCGGTAACCATTTTGGTACTGACGAGGATCGAGTCGCGATCAAAAAAGCACTCAATGACTACATCGGCCGTACGCCAGATGGAATGGATCATCGCGTCCAGATACCTGCCTACGGTTTCTATCTCCGCTCAGACCTGGTGACCATGTTTCCAGATCTTCGTGTTGAGGTCCTATCTAATGATAGTGCCCTCAAGGCCGCTGGTCAAGACCCTCCTGCCGGTGCACCTCTTCTACGGCATGAGATCGTCGCAGATGGTGTCATGATGGCCTTCATGGACCGCATTCCTGGCTCTGCGCAGTTTTCATCCCTTGTGTTTACACAGCCTGCTCACCAGCAGCGGTTCGCTGTTGCTCGTGGTCTCGATACTCAAGAAATCAAGGTCAATATCAAACGGCAGTATACCGTTGACCAAGCTATCAGAGAGACAGACAGGGATAGACACAAGGCTCTCAAGGAGGCCACGTACACTCCAACGACGGAGAAAAACATCTTCATATGGAACTCTGTGCGCGGCCAAAATCTCAATGACCTGCGTATACTCCGACTTCCCGCGTTTGCGGACCTCCAGCTTGAAGTCTTGCAGGATTTAATGGGCAAGCAAGAAACTACTGGTACAGCTTACTTTGCTGATGATGCTTCTACATCTGCACTGTTTGCTATGCAGCTCAATGACCCCATTTATAACTTGACTATCAATATGGCTGAGCGTGCTATGTCTGCGCAGGCGATAGCTGACTTGGCTCCTCCTGACATGGGAGATGGCAGCCCGGAGTTGAGAACCATCAACATGATGGAAGCTGTCAGGGTCAAGAAGCTCTCTTCTTTCGGGACTGAAGTCTCTGCAGCGCCAGTGGAGAATGATCCTCGTGAAGAAGATGAGTATAAGGATCCAAGCCAGGAGGATAGCTTCCTGAGAGCTGAGGACTATGTTTCCCCACTGGACGTGTTCTCAAACTGCCTCTCGCCTCATGTTCGAGCGATGCCACTTCATCGAGGGCCAAGTGTCAGTGACCCAAACAACATCCCCACCAACGCTCAGAGCAGCGAAGCTGTAACCCGTTCCTTCAAAGACAAGTCACCTGGTTCTGAGCCAGCATCAGCCCCCAGATTTCTTATGCGAGTCAGCAGCAACCTAGCCAGCAACCACAGCCAGGTCGTCACCGACAGATGGAATCTTCCCCAAGACCTGATCTTCTCCATTGTCCTTAGACAGAGCGAGATCAACCAGTACCTCCTAATGGAAGTCACCATCGACATCGCGCTGGGCTCAGCCAACGATGCTACATACGCTTTGATGTCGAACTACACTGGTCCTGGGGCACACATGTTGACGAACCTGCGCTTCAACGTGATTCCAACCACGTTTCATGATCAGAACCAGAATAGGTATTACTTGCGCATTCGGCTACTTCCTAGAGCTGAGAAGGGCTGGGTCATTGCGCCGGCTGTGCCTGAGTTGAGCTTTCTGCTTGGCTTGGCTAGTATTAACTCCCCTGGGTTTGGGACTAGAACTGCAGTTGTTCAGTCTCGGGCGAGATATTGCAGGAATCCCGCCCTTGAGTTGGTGGAGCCCAATGTGACGATAGTGGAGAACCCTCCTCTGTCTGTCGAGGTAGTCATGCATTAGGTTACTGTGGGTATGGAGGTACAGTTTGCCCTGGGTAGGATGTTTTTATCGCCATGTTTTCACTGTGTAATAAACGAACGGGATTATCCTGATGTCTTCGGCTCTTTCACGTGATACAATGTAAATCTACAACGCATTATTGGGAGACGGGGATTGCCTCTACCAGAGTTACATCCGGCTGCCTATCTCTCTTAGACCTGTCAGGAGACCCGGGACTGAACCCAAGCAGACCACTGGCATCAAAGTTACAAATTTTCTCTTCTCTCTTTCCCCTGCGTCATTGCTGCTCTAGTTCGTTGCATGTAGTTGGCTCCAAAAAGTGGTAAACCCCGTTTAAAAGATGATTCACCATTCGCATATAATGATCTCCGGGATACACCTCTGCAATGCACCAACTGTATCACCCCTGCAAACTGCGTTTGCCATTTTGGATCTACTGCATAACACTATCTGGCCATGGACTTGCAGGTGTCACATGCCACATCTAGCTGTCCAACTTATGGTATTGTGGCAAGTTGCAGATCCCCCACGGCCCGAATATAGGCAAGCACCCGGACTCAGCCGCAACGGTGATGTGTTGCATTTCTTTCAAATACATGCCAGGCTTAGTGTTCCTGATCTAGGCATGGTCGACAATGCATATGCGAGGTTCGTTGGTGACTGTGCCTCTTGCCTCTCCTCGGGTGACTCGAGTGCAACACGGCAGATTCTTTTCTTCCATGTCTCAACCATTGATCCGTAGCCTATGTGTCACCTCGTGTTACACAATCGCTACCTGATTTTGTATGCCGACTGCAACCGACCGAACAGGCCTGTCAATAGACGGAAATGACCGGCTGCAGTTGAACGGCGAGTTGGGCGGAAAGCATGCCAAGAGTGCCGTATAGGACTCTTTCTATGCAGACATTGCATTTAGGATATGTACTACCAGACCGGTCAATGCAACATAGGAATGTGTCATGGAGTACGAAGTCAAGCCGTTTATCGGGTGTTGTTATTGCTTCTTATCTCTTTCCAGCTTCATGCAGCCAGCATCATACTCAATCATCAAAAGAAGTTCGAGGCATCAATGTCATCTCCACCTTTCCGCGACCCGCCGGCTTACGCATCTCGGCAAGAATGGCATCCCGACTCGCAGGGTTAGTGTACTTGTACACCTCGTCCATGGGCATGCTCCACAGGTAGATCCCGTTTGCATCCTGGAACATGTAGCCGTCTCCCCCGGCTTCTCTCTCTTTGATCATGAGCGCTACGGGGTTGGTGATACCGACAGACTCTGCAGCCAACCGACCGCTGCCGTCTTGCCCCCAGTAAAAGTCTGTTCTCATCTCCTCTGGGTCAGTAGTCCAATCATCAGGGACTAGGTTTGCGGGGATAGACTGTTGCATGTATCAGTGACGGTTCAGGGTGTACGGAAAGGGATGCAGAGTGCCAGGAATGATGACAGAGAGTCTACTGGTACACACCATGGTGTTGTTGTGCTTGGTGGCTAGAAATGGCTCAAGCCGTTGTTCGTTCTGCGTGAGGACCTGAATGGGAGAATAGTGTGACGTGAGTGAGAGTGCTCGGAAGAGGAGAGTTGAATCTGAACGGCGGGGATTGGTAGCTTGAATTTATGTCCAAATCTTTGTCACGTGCTTCGACCGAAGAGGGAGGGACAGATTCTAACCAGTAGTTTTTAAACCCGTAAATGAACTGTTTTCTGTGAGCAGTCTCAGTGAAAGTCTGTCCGTTTCTTCGTTATCGAGCCTCTCCTCACTTCTATCAAGGCACGTACAAAAACATCAACCATGTCGGACACAGATACCGTTCTTCTAGAGCCTTCTTGGGCAAAGCATGGCGACAAATGGTTCCGTACAGCATATAAATGGACAAGAGACGAGGTATGTACCTTGGACCAGCAAAATATTCAAGCCCAAGTTCATCCATCTTGCATGCCCTTGGAGTCATCTGGAGGCTAATACAGCAATAGATATTTAAGTGGATGGCGGAGATGGCAGCTTCGGGTAGTGACCAAGAGGCGAAAGATCTTCTTGCGAGAATCCGCAGTCGTTTGATCGATCTCTCGTAAGTTGCACCTGAGAATTCTTATATCCTCAAATTCAACTCTGATCGACTAACCTATGCAAAAGCCTCCCAGCAGGAAGCCTATTCAAAGATAGAAAAAGGCGACCGGATTCACATATTTCACGAAACGTGAACCTAGATTGGAAGATAGAAGATGCGACATCATCAAAGTTCAATGTCAATCCCATGTTCTTCCGTCAGATTACAAAGACCTTCAATGGCCCAGCACCAGACTGGTGGTGCCCCTACGACCTCCTTGGCCTTTTCCTCGGCCTCCTGGGGCCGGCACCAGCCGCTGCTGACAAGTACAACTTCTACCTCCCTCTCACAGGCGTCTACGGGCGTTGGTGCGCACGTATTGCTGGTAAACCAGAGAGGGGTTGGGGGAAGTGGACGGGTGTCAAAGGTGAAGGCACTTTGCCATACGTTTTCCAATGCACATGGACTCTTGAAGTCGATGACAGCACCAAGCAACATCGGGCTAAATATTTTCTCGGAGCATCCACTGCAGGCGACAGGTGGGAGAACAAGATAATTAACCCGAGTAACAAATCTCCCACATACACTGGGGCTTGGAGGGATCGTGTGGGAGAGGAACGTTTTAAGATGCTATACAGATGTCAGAGACCAGTCATGGTACGCGAAAGCGACTACAGAGACAGAAATGCACCTAGTCAGACTGACGCCAACGGCAGTCAGGTGGCTTACGGAAACTGCGCCGAGACTTACCCATTTATAATGATATCCTCAAGGTATGTTTGTCATCGCACTTCTCAAGTTCCTTTCGATTGCTAATCATCCCACGCCTGGTTATAGAGATACGACACAGAACCTGAAGTACATGTCAGGTCTTGCTCTCCAAAAGAACTTCATGAGAGGTGGAGAATGGGCCGAGTATGAAGCAGCTCCGAATACTCCCATTTGGGCAAATTTGATGGCTCCTTGTCCCAATTGTACGATGCTTATTGCTATGGCCGGGGCGACTAGGTCCAAGTTCGATATAGAGCAAGGTCAGGGAACGCCTCCAAAGCCATGATACTGGCAAGCCAGGACGTGTCAGTAGAGGCTTGAACTTTTTGGAGGGGGGCATTTAGCGGAATGTGTTCACAAGATAGCTGCTGGATATGTTGGTCATTCAGCTACTGCGACAAGTTCGTACTTTCATACTAGTATATCGCTCAAACTACACCTACAAGAATGGCGGTGTGATTCCAAAGTACCAGATGCAGAAATACCTCGAGGTGACCCTCCTGTCGTTGCGCGTTTGTGCCTCTGAAAGTGCCTTAGCAAACGCCGAGAAGAACTCTGCCCGATATACACGATTCTGGATCTTAGCCAGATTCTCGATCGCCCAGGCGGTCTCCTCCTTGTCTGTACTCTCTATAGCGCACAGAAATAATGGTCTCAAGTAGCCGGGATTGATAGTTCTCGACCTTCCTTCGTCATCGCTACTACAGTCCCTTTCCACAATCTCTCTAATCCTGTCCAACGCTTCTATAGAATCCGGTGACTGGGACACCGGGTCACCCAGCTGTCTGCCTATATCGATGAACTCAGCATGATATGCAGCCTCACAAATACTGATGAGGTTCGAAATCATGTCTGCGATCCGGGGGACCATTTGGGAGCGCAATTGCTCCGGAGACTGACGTTGTGTGGCGCACCGACCTTCCCACAGTGCTCGAAGCCGGGTCTTCAGGGTCGTCATACGCTCGACTACCTCCTGTTGGTCTTTACGTTTCGTGCGAGATCGATGGTAAAGTGACAGTTTGGCAATCTCTCCAGATAGTGTTTGAAGTTGACAGTAGAAGTCGAAGATCGGGGCGCTCAAAACCTCGTATAGGTGATTTGAGACCTCTGCCTCTTGGTCAACGGGGGGTTGGAGGTTTGGTATTGGGCCAGTGAAATTTGGGAGAAGGCCGAATACGCTTTCTGATAGCAGGCCCATTGCTCCACCTCGAAAGGAAGCTGAGTAAAGAATCTTCAGCCATGTTACTATTCGTGTGGAAAGCTCTGAGTAGGGAGTTTGAGTCTGTACCCAAGCTTGTAGCCTCTGTACGAAGATTCGGCTTGGTTCTCTCAGGTAAGGTGTGATATCTCCAGAGTGAATCAGCTCAAACATGGATAGCAGAAAGACGGCCACTAAGACCAAGCCAAAGCCTTTCTCGTCATCTCCCAGAAACTCTTCAACATTCCTCTTCGCGGCGTGATAGCGGGAGAGGGACTCAGACGTCGAAAGTGCAAAGACGTGTCCACTGCATAGAGTCGCTATAGCTGTAATGCCGGAAGAAATAGCTAGACATGACTTTCCCATATGCACGATATGCTGTTTAGCGAGTTTCCAGTTAAGAGGATCGAATGGTGTGATACCGGGGCATTCCACTTTATTGAGGAAGACTTCCGTCATATAAGGGGACTGGGTACGGAGGGTTAGGATGTCGAGTGTAGTCGTCAACTCGATATCCCGTGATATCAAGTTCAACGGCGAATCATCGCGCTCGTAGTTGTCATCCACAATAGGGACTGTACTTCGGCATTGAAGAGCTTTCTGTAAACAGGCAGTGACATCGACATTTGTTCTGCCCTCGTATAGAAAAGGAGTTTGGTTCGTTCTCTCGGTCGAGAGCACCTTCGATGACCCTTGGTTCTCATAGTCATCGGTGAGCGTCGGACTTGAGTGGATTTGGTTGGTGTCATGTAAATCCAGTCCTGGAGAGATACCTTCGAAGTGAAGGTGAAGTGATGATGGTTGACCTGGTGGCGAGTTATCGGCGCTGGCAGTGGGCCGATAGACCCTCCGAGGCTTGTATGTGCATTGGCGTTGTAGCCGTGTACAGTTATTACAGACGGGCTTGGCCTCATCGCATTTGACTTTGCGAGCTCGGCAAGTGAGACAACCACTCCGCACCCGACCACGATAGCCTTGATGTCTCGTATTCTGCATGTCGCTTGTTGGTGAGATTTTCGATGTAGGGTCAACACGGGTCGGCTACGTGCCGAGATTCCGCTACAGTGCTCGTAACGAGATGTAAATGTACATGATATCGTCAATCCAATCCATCCCCAATCACTAGCCTTGCGCGAAATGAGATCTCGCGAGCAGATCAGACCCTTGACGATGACCATGTGCGTGTTTGATTGGCTCAGAGGAGAAGTCCAGAATGCGGGGCTTATCTTCAAGCGACAGATCTTATCTTTAAGCGAGATGCTTATCTTTCAGTCCTTATCTTATCTCCTTTGCCGTTGACCGCTCCACTTTGGGCTGGAATAACCTCAAGAATGCAAAACTACCCTGCAGAGAGAAAGAAAAAGGAATATATCATACAATACGCCAATAAGCAGAGACAAGACCTGTATAAATAGTTACTAGCATAAATTTTTAGTGATTCTTTTTACCCTTTACCTGAGTTCTATATCCTGTGCTAAATGATTTGCGTCGAAATATTATTATTCTGCTGACATAAATGCGGAAGTTCAAGCATATTGCTGGTTGTTCAACGCGACATGATTATGCTCAAGTGGATAAAAATGTACAGAGGTTATAAAAGTCATGAATACTATGCATAACCTCTTATGCCTAAATCATGTTGCCCTTTCTTGCTTCTAATTGTCGTTCCAAAACCGGCCTCCAACTTTCCAAGTCCCTGACCTCAAGCCCTTCAATCTTGGCCTCGTCGTCCCATACCCTCAATTGGCACATTTCCTTACACCACTCATCAGCACCAAACTTATCCCTCTCATCGTCACTCATTGGCCCACCCTGGTAACCAAGACTCTTCTTGCTTGCGTCAGAAAGCTTGTTCAAGTATCCCTTATCCACTGCGCACAAATACCGCTTAGCAGCAACATGTGATTCTACCAGACGCGCCACCTTCTCAGAGAAGCCGAGCGCAAGAACAAATTGTGCACCCAACGTCTCATGGCCGACTCTACCAACACTCGTGCCTGTTGCTTGTCCGCCGAGGTTCTTGGCTTGTCCGCCGGTGAGTTTGCGGAGGTCTTTGGCTGGCGCATATTGACCGATGTCATGGAGTAATGCAGCGATTTGAGTTGCTTCGTCCACCGGTGGTGAGGCAGAGGCAGCTTGAGCAGCGCATTGGAGGGAGTGCTGGAGTTGAGAGATGGGTTCTCCGATGTAGGGTGTGTTTTCGGAGGCTTGGAGAACAGATATGACATAGTCTGCCACTGAAGATGGCGTTGGGATTGTTGGAAGTTCCATGACTGCGTTGACTGTATAGAACTTCAAGTGACGATGATCAATATGCTGAACTGAAGGGCTGGTATATGGGAAAAGAGGTTCAAGTTATAAGCTAAACCTTGAATCTTTTGCGTTTGCACAAGGACTACTACGCAATTAGCTGACTGGCCGCTCTGGACCTATCCATTCGCCATCCCTAATCAATGGATCTAGAGCCAATGATTGCCCTTCCGTTTCATATCTGCGAAGTCTCAAGATTTTCGGCACTCGGTTCTCGCCTGTCGCTTCGAGTGGGTAACATGGCAGCATGGGTCAAGCAAGCTAGCCGTTTACTGCTTAGTACAGTACATACGTTCTGGAAACTAGCGGTGATGGGCCCCTGTGGGCTGCGACAGCATCACAACGCTAAGATCTTTAGGACTGTCAGCGGAATTGCAATTGTTTGTAGAGTTCACTGATAAATTGTCGAGTGAAGATGGCATATCTGCATTAAGCATTGTTTGGGATATTATCAGCCTCCAGGTCAACGCCACATGGATATAGCGTTAAGATACCAAACTTGGGCCTCAAGGACTACGACTAGGTCCTCCTTTCTTATGTTCGGCCTTGACTTTCACAACATATGACTTGAAGAAACATCAGTCAGATGAATTAAAGGAACAGTTGATGATTTGAGAGCAAAATTAAGACTATGATCTAGAACAATAGGTTACACGTAACATGTACATGATATAGTCCTCTAAAATGTAACCTGCTTTCCAGCGTCGACACTAAGCATAGGAGATCCAAAACCATATGTCAGGGCTCCCGCTTCATAAGACTTCCCAGCCTTTCGCATATGCGTAGCCGGCCATTCCTGTTTCCTGTGCTCATAATAGCCCTGGCGCAAATCCCCCTCGCGAGCGCGGTTGTAAGTTGCATAGATCGCCTTGCGGTCAAAGCTACTCTTGTTGGCACCACTGCGATGAGCCAGGTAGGAAGTGAAGATTAGTAGCTCGCCTTGGTAAAGGTCAGTTTACACTATTCTATCGATAAAGGATGAAGAACTTACCGGCTTCCAGTGCAACAGGCGTCCAAGTGTGAGAGTCAACCCAAGTCGACTCAATGCAGTTGGTGGCCTTGTTGATAGGAACATCCATTTCATGGCTGCCATCGACAACTTCCAGCCCTCCATTGCGAATATTTGAAGGATCAACACTGAGAAGAATCGTCAAGTGTTTGACGTCCTTGATGTGCGTGTAGGCAACAGCATCAATGTGAGGAGCGAATCCGCCTGCCAACGGTCAGTTCGAGAGAAGGATGAGTATGTCTCGACGAGGTCTCTACTTACCGCTTCCAGCGAGTTTGTAATTAATCTTCTCCTTAAACAAAAGCATAGGTTCCTCCGCAAGATCATTCAGAAGACCAAGCAATTTAGAACTTCGGAGCAGATTGCTGAATCCCTTGTGACAATCGGCAAAGTTCTCTGTTCGGCAGAGAACAGTTTGGCCTTTGTCGTTGACCTCCTAATCGTATTCGACAATTAGTTGTTTCATCTTAAACAAACGCGACTCGGGTCATATCGAACCTCGTATGGCATGAACTCAGAATCTTCAGTTGGTCTCCAGTTTCGGACCTCTTCGGCCCACGATTGCAAGTCTTTGACTTGGTCAGGTTCTAGTAGGTCACGGACAATCAAGTATCCGTTCTTCTTGAAGAAGGTGATCTGATCATCGGTAACCACCATCTTGAAAAGTTGTGCGCGATGAGTATAAGTGAAAAGTCAGAAGGGGAACAACGAAGTCTTGAGTGCTTGTGTGAATACAGCGCAGTAATTAGTTTGACCTGGTTTCGTCGACAGTTATATTATTGTGATGTTTTAAATCTCTGTGACTCTCAAGTGGAAATAAATGAAGTGTCTCGTGAGCTCTATGGCCATCCTCATTTGACATCAGCCATGTGTTGGTCGCTACTCGGCTCGAGATAAGATATCGAAGCTTGTCGGCTATCGCTCACTAGCTGCATTAGTCTCTTACTACGGGCATTCTGCTCTAAGCAATGAGACCGGGGTATTCCAGCATGGACCCAGAGCAAAGCACAAAAATGCAACTGTAGCATGCCGAGTAACCGAGACTAATGCTGTTTTATGCCTCCATTCGAGTTGATACGGTAGCATGGCCCACTTCAGATCAGACCTACGGGTACCAGCTAGGCCTAGTGTGAACAGACGGGAATTAGGAAGCTTTGGGGGTCTCAAACATGGAGACGTGAGCAAGGGTAGACGTCAAATCCTCCTCGGGGTATCGGCAACCATTTCATAATATGAAGACCCTTAAGCCCAACCAAAGTCAAGGGTATCGCCCACGTGCACACATTGAACTATCGAGTCTCGAGAAAGATAATGAATTTTCGCAAGAGCATCCAATAATGTTCTATAATCAGGGCACGCGAGCGTCTGTCTTTGACCAGAATTATATTTCAAACTATGCGAGAAGAAGGGTGTTGCAAAGCGAGGATATCCTTAGTCTAACTCATGTATATATAAGTAAAGAGTTCTCGAGTATATTATCAGATAGAAGCTTCCAAGAAAGATCATTCCAATACTATCCGTTCCAAGATCAGTATCATGGATAACAAGGCTTCGCCAGACATGCCTGCTCCAAAGGGCTCTCAAGACGATGGATCCTTCAAAAACGACACTGTTGTCAATGCTTCGGTCGTTCAAGTCCCTACCAAGTCTCGCATGTCAGCCATCACAGCAATCCTGACAAGTGGCCTTGCTCTATTCTCCGATGGCTACAACGCGCAGATCATCGGGTACATGAATCCTATCTTTGCCAAGTTATACCCCGACAGTTTCTCTAGCTCGATCAAGACTCGACTCTCCAATGCATTTCTTATCGGCGAAGTCCTCGGCATGCTCTTCTTTGGCTACGCCATTGATAGACTTGGTAGACGGACTGGCATCGTGTTTGCTACCTTGTTCTTGGTTCTGGGTATCATCCTCGCCACTGCGGCGCATGGAAAGACTGAATTGGGCATGTTCTGGATGATGATCGTTGGAAGAGGTGTTGCAGGCTTTGGTGCTGGTGGTAAGGACCGAAAAGGATCTTATTCTCACACACGAGTGACTAACCCTGACAGGTGAATACCCTACTTGTGGTACAGGCAGTACTGAAGCTTCAGACGAGACCTCATTTGTGAGACGCCGACGTGGACTCCTGGTCGCTGCAGCTACAGACTTCTCCATCGACCTAGGATTTGTCATGGCAGGTGTTGTGGCCTTGATCGTGCTCGCAGCGTACCATCAACATGTCGGCGACAGTGTCTGGCGAATCAACTTTGGCATTGGCTTTATCCTACCAGTAGCTCTTCTGTTCCTTCGACTTCGTCAGTTTGACTCGACGCAATACAAGAAGCATGCGATCAAGCAAGATATACCATATCTGCTTGTGATCAAGAGATACTGGAAGCCGATGCTCGGGACATCACTGGCCTGGTTTTTCTATGACTTTGTGGTGAGTATTACGGTTGAATCGATGAACTCTGTCTAGATTGCTGATACCATGTACAGACATACCCTTTCGGAATCTTCAGCTCGACAATCATTGCCACGTTAAATCCCGAGGATACCCTTCAGCAGAACATTGGTTTCGGTACAGTTGTGAACTGTTTTTACCTCCCCGGCTGCGTTGTTGGAGGACTTCTCATGGATCGCATTGGCCGCAGACAAACCATGACTCTAGGTTTCCTGGGATGGACAATCCTAGGCTTTATCATCGGTGGCGCCCTTTCCCCGATCCAATCTGTGTTTCCCTTGTTCATCGTGTTGTACGGCATCTTCAACGCACTCGGAGAGATGGGTCCTGGCGTAAGTACCAACTATTCATGCTCGAGTGATGAGCCTTTGTTGACTATGAAACAGGTCGCCACGTTTCTATGTGCTGCAGAGTCTTTCCCAACACCTCTGCGAGGTCACTTCTTGGGCTTTGCAGCAGCAATGGGCAAGGCTGGTGCGGCGATCGGAACACAGGCGTTCACGCCAATCCAAGACTCTTTCTCTGATAAGCAACGAGGCATTCAAGCCGTATTTCTCATCGGAGCTGGTTTTGCCGCTGTAGGTGGACTTGTTTCATGGTTTCTCATCCCAGACAAGGACAAGGAGCTCGAGAGCGAAGACGCGCAATTTCGGCTGTACTTGCAGCAAAATGGATACAAGGGATCATTTGGTGAACTATCGATGGAGTAGGGAGGTCTCTGGTTACCGAGCTGAAGACAAGATACCAACAGTTGAATACGAGCTGCGGACGCGAAAATGCAAGTATTGATTTAATGAGCTTCCGCCCTGCTGAGCGATTACAAAGCGAGGTGGAATACGAATGGAGATAAAAGCACTACCCAATACAAGCTTACTTTTTGAATTGATTTCTTAATTTAAATATGAAGCCAGTCATGAAGCTGGAAATCTCATTGGTTCACTGAAGCGGAAATTTCAACGCTATCGAGGCGCTATTGGATAACACGACCGTTAATCGCACTAAGTCGCCAATAGTTGTTCGTATGCCCCTGAGCCACGCTCTAGTCGTTATCTCGAATAAAACTGGTGAACGCCCTGTTTTTCTTTATGTTCTTGATTCCCCTTTGGCTCATTTTTACACACCCACCACAGTCGTTTCCGTTGTTTACCGTTCTCGCTCTGAGAAGCCTGCCAAAATGGTTTCCAACAAGCTAATTGCGGCAGCCTTTGCAAACCTGGCCTTGCTAGCATCTGTTAATGCTGGCCCTTGTAAGCCCCAGAGTATCATGACCTCGGCTATTGGCTCTACGACCGTTGTGTCCGATACTACCACCGCCCTTTCCACCTCCATCGAGACCAGTACTGCGATCAGTGAGGCTGAGACGACAACCGAGGCAGAGACAACTACCATGTTGACTGATGACGGCACAACCACTGTTACAGCCGCGAGTGAGACATCTACAACCATCGCTGTCAGTGAGAGCACGACAGTTGTCAGCAGCAGCGACACTACTATCGTCAGCAGCAGTGAGGCTACTACAGCACCAACCACCACCGAAGGCACGACAACCGTGGCCGAGAGCGCAACAACCACTACTACCGCCGAAGCAGAGCCAACAGAACTTCTCATCAACGGCAACTTCGATCTCGGGACAGTCAACCCCTGGCTATCGGACAACGAACCTATTGAACTTGGCTCCTCCTCACCTTACGAAGGTCCAGCCTACGCCCGCCTTCAATTCGGAGTTTCGGACGAGGGCGAGTCAGTCAACAACAGAGTCTACCAAAAGATCGACAAGTCGCTTCTCAAAGCAGGCGTATATCAGCTCTCCGCTCGGCTTCGCGTTGACATTGCGACCGACAGCCAGCGCAACGATGGGTGCAATGCAATGGCTGTCGGCTGTTACTATGGAGACCCTAGTAACATTGTTCCTGTCCAAGGTGGCTCGAACACAGTCAGTGCCAATGGTGCTGTGAATCAATGGGCACCTCTGAGTGCTACCTGTTCACTTGCGCAGGATAAGCTGGACCAGTATGGCTATCTTAGTGTTTCTATCGGATTCAGCTGTGCGAACGCTGAGGGCGACGTTGATGCGGTGACATTTGAGGAAGTTATTCTTTAGTGGTACTCATCGATCGTTACATAAGCTACAATATCCCAAGCTAAGGCATTGGAGAGGCCCAATTGACTATTTTATTACTACACACCACTTCCATGGCCCCATTCGTTCCGTCAACTCTTCAGGGACAAATTCATTTGTTCCCTTTTACCAGTGAATCCATCTCTTCCGCATCATTCTTTGGCCTTGCCATCAGTATTGCCATCATTCTATACTCATCGATCTTCGATGCCCATTCTCGCATCTCTGACTCAACTGCGAAAACGAGTGAGAATGATGATCTGATGCCTTCATCTCCAGCGCTCCACTGAACCTCACATATATGTTTGTCTGCTTGCATGAGTAATTGACATGAATCTGGAATGCTGCGGGACACACCATGGTGGGAAATAGGAGTAGCCGAGAGAATGTGTCTCAGGTGGAATCGTCCCTTGAGTAAGAACTTTGTCTGCTTCCGTTCAGAAAGGGACTTGGTCCGGTAAAACAATCGGTCGCCTGCATGTTCACCACGAACTTCTTTGCAGAGTAAGAACATGTTCTGGAAAAGATATGCATGGTACTATTGTGAAGATGTTAGATATCAAAACGGACTATTCATCGGACTACCTACCAGATAGGTCTTGGAACTCTTTGTCACATATATTGTCTTGGAGAGAATCAGCTCCCCGAGGTCATCAGGAATAATGCCTTTCCAGTCCTGTATTTTCTGTTGCAGTCCTTGAATACCCGTCTGAGTGTCTTTAGACTTGATCTCGGCATGGAGTTTAGTAACAATTTTCGAGATACAAGATTGAGCACTACTAATGTCCTCTCTCTGGGCTTCTGAGCTGATTGGCTGGCTTTTGAGATACTTGATGATGTTAGTATACAAGCATCAAAGACCTGGTTGGAGGGGACTATACCTCTGAGAATGAAAATAGCGCAGAGATCCGTCCGCTACTCGTAGGTAGGATATCGAGGCATCTTGTCAGCAACAATATTATCTTATCCTTATATCTAAACTGTTCTGCCTTGAGCCAAAGCGATATCCTGTTCCTAGCAGATCTATCGGCGGCATGTGATAGAGCTTCAATATTGATATTTTGGAGAAGATATTGAAATGCCGGGGCCCATTTATGCTCAACTGGTGGGCGTAACAGATTTGCTTCCAAATGAAGAAGGAAGAGAATTTGTACGTTTGCGGGCTGCCTGAAGTTCTCGAACGTTGGCTTCATGTACACCTCGAACTCGGCATTCATTTGAAGGAGTTCGTCTAGATCACGGACGAGTTGCCGCTGCTTAGTGAGCAGGCTTCGAAGCTTCGGGGGCTGGGCATTGACTCGTGCTTTTGCTAAAGACCAATCGTTTGTTAAAGATCCAGTGACAGGAAGGCTTTGGGTAATGTTTAATAGAAGCGAGATGGTCTAGATAATCATTAGTATACGCGTTGTACCTGTAAGCATTATCTCTTTTTGGAATTACTCTTAGGAATCCATAGGACCTGTTTCCCATCAAGTCTTGTACTGTGATCAAGTCACTTGTCTTTATCTCGAGGATATCATGGCAGAACTGAGCGAACCAAAGAACTAGCTCTTTCCGAGAATCTACAGTAAGTTCTTCGCCTGAATCGATATCAAGGTCAGGAGTCGGTTCTAAAGCCCTGGCAAGTATCACCAGTGGCATAGCTTCCCGAAGAACTGCCCAGATGTAGAAGAAGTCATCGGCGAGGAAAGGTGTCTTGTCGAAGTACTTCTGCATTCCTGGCTTCGTAAGGAGCTTAAGCTTTAGCTCAAGACATTGCATCAGTAAAGGCTGGTCTATTATTGACTCAGGCGTTTCAGGAGTCATAGAAACTTCCTCCCCAGAGTCATAGTGCTCGAAATTTGAGATGTCATCCTGATACACAGGCAATGCGATGACAGACATGATAGAGATATCACCAAGACTCAATCCCGAGAATACAGACCAATTGTGTGATCTTGCAATCGAGCTTCGGAATGAAAAGTCCATGGTTTCTCTAACTGCACGGCGATATACGCGTGACGACTCAAGGTCACCTTCAAAGTCAAACTTGGATATAGAAAGGCTGGTATCGGTGCTAACAGACGTAGCTGGCGATTCCGCAGTAGACTGCTGACTTGTATTTTGAGATGGAGACGCGCTCAATGAAAGAATGCTCATGCGTCTGGAAACAATGGTCTGGTCATCCAAGGCATCCTCAACGTTCATCAGCCGGCGCGACAGAGCTTCGTTGCTGTCTAGAAGAACCTTTACATTATTGGACAGCTGCTCCTGGTGTTCCTTTGCTCTTTGGCCAGAGTCACTGAGCATGTTAGATATTGCACCAGGAATCGTATGCTATACGTACCTTTGCAAAATCATTAAGATGAGGGTCATTGAGCTCTTGAAACTTTGCAGCCTATTGAGAAGAGTAACAAACGTGCTCTCCTTCCATACCCACTGCAAACGCCCTCTGAGCGGTACTTTCCCCACGGCATCTTTAGTCCACAACGACTGAAGCTCCTTATGCAACTCCGAGTAAAGCAGAACTCCGTCTGTGAGTATCGCCACGACCTGATTGACTCCGATCAACGCGGCATACCGAATAGTCACAGAACCAAGATTCTTCGTCAAGCTTTGGAGCCCCATCAGTATGACCTGGGTGCTCTGGACTTCAGAGTAGACGTGCGCCGCGACCTGCGGGGTCTCTTTCGCTGCTGACACATATGGGCTGAGAAACTTAACGGCCTCTACTGTGATTGAGATGAGTCCTGCGATTGAAGCGGCAACACTCAGCGGGTCAGACATTTTGGAGATGAGAGGTTGAGGTCAGGGCTGAGTGGTGGCGGGAGGGAGCCTGATACTGATTATTGAATATTGAGGCTGTGTTGAAAACGCCAAGCTCCAGTTCAGCCCTGCAGGGTTATGTAATCAATAGCTGAGGTTCAGAAGATTGTATTCATTAAATCAGAATAGACATCGCCAGTGCATTTAGTTGTTAGAAACTTGCCTTGAGATATATCGCGTGAAGTTATAGAAGTTTTATTTGTAAGTTCACCTTGAACACAACTATCGGCTGTCTGTATTACTTTGCTCGGCGTAACCGAGTGTTTGGATCGGGACAGAAGGACGATCTGCAGGGATCATAGCCTGCGGGTACTTGTCCCAATTGTGCGGGGCGGATACCCTAGATTACTTCAGGCATCTACGGGACCGCAAGAAGGAAATTAATAAATGAACAAATAAACGGAGCAATTTGACTCCATTCAAAATTCAAGGTACCTATCCCTCTTCCAAGCGTTGTAGGGCTGAGATTGTGCAGAATCAGCCTCTCCTACTTTGACATCAGGCGTTCCGAGACCCGCGAGCTAACGCCTGATATATTAGCTGTTACTTGACATCTCATCTCTATCACTGTGCTTTAGGAAACGGGGTTACTTCACTCGGCCACCAGGTAATGGAAAGATCGGCGATATCACTTTGCGCTCCCGTCGACTCGACCGACAGTCTATCAGCTCCAATGTCGATACATTTGTAATTTATAGAAACACCGCCACAACTATATAGAATTGGGGAATACATATATGGTTACCCAGTATCCCCCTAGATAGAAAGTAACATAATTCTGCCTGAAGCAGTTCTCCAAAATACGATCTCCTGTCTCCTGCTAAGTTGAGCTCACTAAGAGTCTCCAACTATGATGGAAATTTCACTACCGTACCCTTCCGAGGGCGCACCAATCTGGGCGGCTAGCCGAGACGGGAGAGGCTGATTTCTCAGGAGAGCAACTCCATTCGCTACCACAGAGACGACCTTGTTCCGGGAAGTAGGGTTTGAGAATTTAAGGCCGTTACAGACGTAGGTGTAAACATTGTGACCTCCTTGCCTCACCCACTTTCCGACCATAATGAATGAGATAGTGACCCCAGCCATAAGCATGGGTCGAGGATCTGCAACGCCGTATGGAACGTCAATGCCATCAAGACGTTTCTCCAGGCTGACGAGACCTCGTTCCTGGACATCTGACCTGGTAACTCTATGACTTGTTAGTTTCCACAAGGAGTGAGAGAATACTGATACATACTTGATAGAACCAACGTCTGTACCATCGATCTTGGTGTATTCAACATCTCCAATAGAAGGATGTTTCATCTCTTCCTTGACATCGCGTTCAATTGGCTTGGTGGCGAGCGCTAGAGTCAGGGAGACAAAACTGAGAAGGGCCAAGAATTTCATATTGTAAGTTTGCAACCAAGAAGACTGGGACCTGTTGCTTGAGAATGACTGTAAGAGATAAATGGTACCTGAAATAGGACTTGGGATACTGGGTTCGCACTTTTATAATTAGAAAAGTATGTTAAGCTTTACTAATATTATAAGCTTTTCAAGTCCCTATTCGTTACAGCCAATAGCAGAAGGATTAAAAGTTCTCGGCCCGAACCTATATATTAAACTTTAAACCCCGGTAATACGAATACCTCGCTTAATACTGTTATATATAACCTTCTTGCTTATTACTGAGAAGTTGTCGGCAGATGATATTACTATAAAATGCACAGTTGAAAGTCATTAATCAGAGTTCAATTAATCTGGGTCATTGCGGGCTTGTTCCTTATATATTATATATACTCGGCAGATGTTATAGTACTCAGTATAGCTAAGAAAAGCCAGAATAGAAGTGCAAGGCTAGTAGTCAGTACTTTAGAGAAATATAAGTCTTATAAAGTTAATTCTTATATAATTACTGTAAAGCTAAGTTAAAAATGGCAATTGATCAGAGTGGAAAAACTACAACGCAGCAAAAAAACCACTATAGACCCAACCCTAAGCTCTATCCTTTACAATTTAGGTCTGAAAGTTGATGGAAATCGCATCGCCTGGGTTGATTGCGCCAAGGGGATCATAGTTGATAGTATGATGAGCAGCAATGTTCAAATTTGCAGCGTCCAGCCCGGTGTTCACTTCGCGAAGTGACACCTTCGCAGGGCCTCCACCATTATTGGTGATTTGGAAGATAAGGTCGCCAGCGGCATCAACAATGGCTTTGACGATAACGGCGCCAATGTTCTGTATCGCAGTGCCGACGTGGTTAGGTATGTTCATCCTTCTGTTGGCTCGCTTCTCAAGCGCATCGCCAGGAAGGGTTTCGAGGCTAGTTACATTAAGATGTCAGAGACTTAGGCTCGGAGGCGTGATAGCTACCAACATACCTGATAAGGTCGAGCTCAGCTGTCTTTTCCAGAGTCAGTCCATCGTTGGCTGTAGCCAGAGATGAGGGTGAGCCAGAAAGAATCGGAGCGGCCGAAGCTAGCAGAGCCATACCGCCGAGGCCGATAAGAGCATGCTTCATCTTGGTGTAGGTGCAGAATATTGGAGATCGAGTGTAAAAGGGTAGTTACAGTCAGGATACCGGTTGTACGAGAGACCAGCCTTTAAAAGCACGGATGCAGCTGGACTTAAACAAATTTCGCTCTCTACCACGTGTTCCGGAACAGAAACAAGCTTTCTATTATGGATACCTATACGTAACTGAAATCGGCAGTTGCCGAAGAGGATAAAGGATCTACATGAGAATTGACAAATAAATTAAAATCACTTGTAATAATTCTTTAGCCGGAGAATAATAAGAGACTTCTCCACCTTCAGCCCCGTATACATCAAAGCTCGAGCTCTATATAAAAAGTCAAAATGCACACTGACAATATATATCTGCCGACAGATTGAATGAGGCAAGGAAAAAATAACGACCTGCTATAATAGGCATAGAGTCTGGTCTGAACGTGGTCATTCATGCTCTATGCTCAATTCATTTGCCTATATACCGATCCACAGAAACTCTGATATATGGAACCACGGCGGTCAAGATGACTGGGAACTTCCACTGTTCATTTGGTTGCTCGGAGGTTTGGCAGTGGTTGGCGGTCAAGTGTCGATCAAGACTTGACAAAACACATCTGCGAAGACTGGAGTACTCCTTTGTAGCCATAGAACATATCCAGTGTTGCTTGACTCAAGGACCAAATGACACTGACTACTATTTTAAAGTATGTAGATACCAAAGGCGACTCATTTGCAGTGATGACCAGCAGCAGAGCGTGATGGTAGAAGTCTTGCAGTAAGACATGGAGTACAAGACTGGCTGCAAGCTGTCCCGATACGGCCTTCTTCCATGACCAGCAAAGCTTTCCTGTCCCACTTGGTGCTATCTGAGACTTCGCTTTGAAGGTTGAACTTTACTTTTGAGGCTGGAGAAAGCCGGCAGTTCTTTTCGAAAAGACTCTGTTGAAACTCCTTGATCCATAATCACGAGAGCGACCCATCTCGCTTACCGCTTCAGCAAGAACTGATAGAATCACGACAAAGATGTTCGGGAACCGTGAACTCAGTGTGCTTCAGTAGAGATTATCTATGTATAAATATATCCTTCTGCTTGACCCTCTTTCTTCGATCCAAATCAGTTCAACCAAACCATCACATCACCTCCATCTCTTCATACTATCGCACTCTTTACCACTCTTTACCACTCAAGACTACCTTCAGTCCTCTCACTAAAAGCCTTCACCATGCGTTTCGCCATCACCCTCCTTCCATTCATCCTGCCCGTCTTGGCCAGCGACCACAAGGCCTGTGACTGCCAAATCAACAATGGCAAAGGCTGGGAATATGACTGGGAGCTTACATTCAATGTCTGCGTTGACAACTACGCTGCAACAGTACGCCCAACTCCCCTCTCCGCCCGGATAACATACTAATTCCGTTCGATAGGCTGGATACGATAACGGTGCCGGCCGAGTAAGTATTATATTGACAACCTTTGAAGAATGGTCGACTAATTTCGATGTGACAGTGCATTGCCAACCCTCATGTCAGACTTGATGGTGACCGTTTCTACAAGAACTGTAAAAACCTGGCTACTAAGGGATGGTACCCTGTTGTTAATGGCGCCATTGACACAACTCGGCCTTTAAAGAAGGCTCGGCAGGGAGGATCTGGCTGCTATAACTAGGCGGAGGATTGGGTCGTTGGTAACGGAGCCTTAATCTTCAAGATAGGGGGTTTTTGCCCGAAGGTTTTCCCCTACAATAGCCAGTCATCTTGGCTGCTAGCATACAGATTATTGTCTCGAGTCTTTATAATTAAAATGTTCCTTTCAAAGCCTTAAGACCCTAGTAAAGTACTCTATAATTTAAACTGCTAAGTCCAATAGTAAGCCCTACTGAAGTAACTCTATTATATTCCTTGCCCAGAGTTCAGGCTTCAGCACATAGCCTAAATGGCCACCAGAAATATTCAGAACTTCCTTATCTCCTTGTATAGCGATGACCTTCATTACACTCATGACTGGTCCATCGCCACTCTCCTCTCCCACGACGAGGATAAACTTTGCTTTCTGTTTGACAATGGCTTCAAAATCGACTGAAGCACTGGTATATTGTCTCAGCTCGAATTCGAACCAAAAGAGTGAATTTGCACGAATCTCATCCCCACGCTTTGAATCCATGCATGATTGCATCAAACTCGTCTCGGGGCCCTCGGACAGGCCCGCGGAGAACACTCTCATTGCTGTGTCGGGGCCATGAGCTCGATATGTGTCGTAGATATGATTGATAAGACCATGGGCCTGGGGCTGGGACTCCTCCGGAAGAAGGGAGAAGGCCGGGGGCTCATGCGCAACGAGCCTTGTTACGCACTCAGGATGACTGGCCAGCAACTGTAGGGCAACGATGGCCCCGGAGGAGGTTCCGAACACTGAGGCGGTCCCGTTGCCAGAAAGGTGCAGGATCAGTCGTTGCGCATCGTCAGCATCGGTTTGTAGGCGCTGTTGGAAGTCTTGTTTGCCATCGAGATAGCTTTTCGAGTATCCGCGGCGGTCCCAGCATACAACAGTGAAGTGGGCGGCGAGAAATCGGGCGGAGGAGTGGAAGACGCTGCCCCGGCCGTCGGCTCCGGGTATAAGGAGGAGCAAAGGACCATCTGAGCCGAACGTCTCGTAGGTGAGAATGGCGCCGGGAACATTAAGCTGAGGCATGGCAGTTACAAGAGAGAGAGAGATCAATGAAAGACAGAGACAAATAGTACTGGTGGTATCCCGCTAGTAGTCGTCAGCCCGCCCATAATATATCTCAATTTCTCAAGCACGGCAAACTCCCCGAGGACGGGGAGATAATCTTTAGCCATGTAACTATGACTCGGTTTGGTGGAGCATCGGGGAGATAACTGACGAATTTCATTGGCGGGGATAATCCCCTTCTTTTTATTCCTTCTCCGGCAATGACATATACAAACTAAGCTTACTGGTACTTTAGTCTAGCGCCGGCAGGGACCGCTTTCATTAAATCATTCACTACCCTAAACTCCATTGCTCAAAACTCGTGCCTGCACTACAAGACCGCAACAAGGCCTCAACTTCTTCAGGGTTTCTTGTGGGCAGCGCTGAAATGTATCATCAAACATGAGAACAAACGATAAAATAGGGATCAAGCACGAGAAGATGAATGTTGCTGGAGATCGCCACTCAAGCGCGAAGAATGGAGCACTAAAGAATGCGCCAATACTAGAACCCCACCGGTCTCCATGTTTGGCACTGTCTGCTATGAAGTGCAGCCAATGCCCGTTGTCCTTTTCAACACATCCAACTCTATAAGTACAGTAAGCCATCGAGTTGGGGTATCCAGAGGTCTCCATCAAGATCAATATCACTGAAAAGATCTCCTTCTTGTTCAGACAACCTCAAGTGGCCATCACCTTCCTCCCCATGAATTCCGTAAAGCCTCTGTGCTGCTTCCAGTCAGCCTTTTTTTCTCATCAATATGAAATAATGAGGGGCCAAGGACAGAAGTTGAAAATATGAAAACTTGCCGTATTCTGAGTCCTTGTTTGCTATCTCAACTGTTTGGAGGAACTTGGACAGCTTTTTTCGAGTTTCTGAAACGCCTTCAGCACGCCACTGATGTGCATCGAGAATCTCAAAGGTCTTGGTAATAGAGTCTGCATATGAGGGAGGGGGATCTGCTACATCTCTAGGCAGAGCAGATGATGCTATTAGTACTGTTGTCGCTGAGAGGGTAACAAACACGGCATGGATACTTATGACCTTTAAAGATGACTGCAGGTTTTTGTGTAGGATATCCAGTGCAGTTACAGCGCTCTGTATGCAGATATGCCATGTTTCTTTGCGAAGTGCGTGCTCGAGGCGTGACGGTGAGGTGCTTGGATCTTGACGTGCCAATACCTGCCGGGCTGCTGGAAGAAGATTTGTGCGCAGGACTAGTAATCTGACATAGAGGAGCCTACAAATTATAAGTTCGACTGACTTGATAGAGTGCCATGACTGTATACCACCTTAAATTCACTACCTCAGCCTGTAAGTGGAGAGTCCTTTCCCTTGCGGAACTTGCTTCCTGCTGGTTCTTATATTTGAGATGGTCCGGAAGGCTGTCTTCGATCTCAGTAAGACGTTCGTTAAGCTGAAGAATTCTAATCAGTTCCGGCATCTGTAGTGCCCTCGAGAACGATGTAGCATTGACTTCACGAGCTCCAGCTACAACATCAAAAATCTTCATGGATACTTCCAAAGCAGACAGCAATGAGGGTGTTGCCGCTGGCTGACAGCCCTCTCCTTCTTCAAGTAGATATTCGTCGTCTATGATCTGGGGCGATGGGCATGTGTTATCAACTATCGGCACACTGTTCCATCCAAACAGCGCAGACATCAACCTGAGATGTTTAGTGGTGCTAGTGCGCTGGAGATAGAACAAATACCTTTGCATTGTCAAGCATAAATGCCAGACTCGTCTCCCCATCTCGCGTTGTAATTGATTTGTTGTGCTATAATCAGCCCGATGCAAGTCTATCGTCTGCGCGACCTGTATCGCCATGGCCAAAGTGTTGCAGTATCGGTGTGAGTATTTTGTGAAGCTCAAATAATTCCCCATCAGGAGAAGATACTGCACAACCTCGATACTGGGTCTATCAAGTGAATCGAGTGGAAGGAGGCTACGAGTGCGTTCGTAAAAGGTTTCGGCTGTTGATAATATGAGACTTGGTTCTGTTTTTGAGCTGTTGAGGCAGCCTAGAGCAAAAACGATAGTTAAAGTTGCCGCAAAGGTAGTATCCAGAGCTTGGTCACCAGATGGTGATTCCCAGATACGGAGGTATTTCGCCTTAAAGGTCGGCATGTGCAGCACAGGAAACATAGGGTACACCAATTTTTCATAACATTCAATAAAGTCATCTGCAACCTCTCTTGAGGGGAGGATGACTTGACTCATGTTGAGACCGTGGAATGAAGTGGCACGGTCATTTGTGTTGCCCGATCGCGTTTGTATATCGCCCTCTCCCGTAAGTGCAGTTTGTGTGACGGATGAGATAAACCGTAGCGTTGGGTTATCCACGATCGGCGACTGGGCATTACTAGGATCCGGTAGCGGAGGGGGAGTCCCTGTAGCAACGTGGAATCGACCTGGAAAATTGCCTGGCAGGCTCTCCAAGACTTGTACCCGTGCTTCAAGGTCTGCCATCTTGGACAGAATATCGCTGGATAGCACGACATTGGGTTCATTGTACTCGCAGGCCGTGTTCTTGGACTGACAAGATGAACATGTGGGGCGCCCGCCGTCGCATCGAGTCTTTTTCGAGCGACAGAGCTTGCAAGACTCGGCAATCCGGTGACGCTTGCGGGGTCGAGGCTGATCTTGGGTCGATGATGACATTACTCGCCGTGATGAATTTTGGTCGGGGCCATACGCTGGAGGCGGATGAATGATGATGGAGGAGCCTTGTCTGACCCGGTTGAGCCGTCGGCAGATTCTGTAGTCTCGGACCTTTCCCCGGCTACTGATAAGATAAGATGGCTGGACTAGACCATTAAAGTCGATTGTCCAGCCGGATTGAGCTAGCCGCTTCGGATCATTCCGCGAAACTCGCAGCTTGTCGGCCACCAACATGTATGGTAAAAACAAGATACCAAGAGCCTAAGTTGTGGGTTATAAAAGTCTCCCCTGGACTCAGTATCTCCTCTACTTTGGAACCTATCTCACAACATTATTCGTTTCATTACTACATTTTCCTACTGTTCACCATTGTCCACCATGTCTCATATTCCTCGTATCGATACGCACCATCACATCATTCCGCCCCAAATTGCTGGTAAGTCAATACCTTGATTTGATCCAAGTACCATTCTAACTGGTGTCGATAACAGGCAGCGGAGCTGGTATGAAGGGGATGAAAGTTCCGTCTTGGAGCGTTGAAGCCGACAAAGTCTTCAATAAAGAATGCAACATCGCTTCAGCGATTTACTCGGTCAGCACGCCTGGTGTTCTTCACATCTCTGACCCACAAGAGAGTGCTAGAGTCGCTCGAGAGATGAACGAGTACTGTGCTCAACTTCGAGATCAAGACCCTGCCAGTGCAAGTGGCTTTTTCGCTACTGTTCCTTCCCTCGAAAACACCGACCTCGTTCTTGAGGAATTGCATTATGCATTTGATGTCTTGAAAGCAGATGGAGTCACTCTATTTACTAGCTATGCTACTCCAGAGGGCTATCTAGGCCATCCTGAATATGTGCCTATTTGGGAAGAACTAAATCGCCGTAAAACTATTGCTTTTATTCACCCGGCTAATAATGCGGCTTCATTTTACTTTGATGAAAGATTACCTTTACCAGCATTTGACTGGCCTCATGAGACAGGTCGCACAGCTATGGACCTGATTCTCAACAGGCGCCTTCAGCAATTCCCAGACGTCAAGATCATCCTCTCTCACGGCGGGGGTACACTCGCTGCACTTATCCGCCGAGCTCTGATTATAGAACTTCCCGAGTTTGGAAGCGTCATGAGTGCCGATGATATCATGGGCCAAGCCAAGCAATTCTACTTCGACACTGCACTGGCAGGAAGCCCAGAAATATTTCCTCTGATCTACAACTTCGCTACACCGGGTCATTTGCTGTTTGGCAGCGATTTCCCTCATGCTACAGTTGGTGTCAGCAAGAACTTCACTAAATTTGTTAATGAATTTGAAATGGATGAGGAGAAGAAAAGGGAAATCTACTATGGCGCTGCCCTCAAGCTCTTCCCTCGCCTAGTAGGCAAGGTTAATATTTAATGCTGCTATGTGCGTGTTTGGCTCACATCACGCGTCTCATACACGAACCGGAATGTGCAAGGTCATAGGGCCCAGTATCTGAATTTGGTGTCCTGGCAAGGGATTGGAAGCAAGGAAGGCTGGTCTAGTTAGGCTCGAGTAGCACAGAGCCGAGCGGCGCAACCTTACAAAGACTGATAGAACGAAGGTCAGGATGGGCTCGGCAGATTTGATCCTAATAGCAGAACGTATAAGTCAGTCAAGTCTTCAGACTAGACTTTAAAATGTCAAATGTCTCCATTTAGCCAAGACTCTCCCTCATGAGACTGTCGAGCTCAAACTCAACAGTGAATCTTGAGCTGATAGAACCCTCTGCATTGGACGCCATTTCTAGGCCTTGCTTACATCATCTTGTACAGTGAACAACTGGAGACTCCAGTTCTCAACATTGTGATATGACGTTGCCAACTCGAGGTCTGTCGGGGGATCGTCGACCAGCCCCACTTACTACCGAGCTCAGTCTTCATGTCATCTTATAGGCTGAACCATACGGCAAACAATCAGCTACGTAGTTCTTTTATGGACTTCGGACTTTGATCTGTCCGCAGTAGGAGGTATTATCTCCCCCGTCAGTGCCTTGATGACGTGGCCGTTGGGAAACAGCTTCAACTGCCGACCCCGTAGACCTAAGATGTCCCTCAGTGTTATTTACAGTTGGGGCTTACAGTCAACTGAGTTTCTCGGCTCCCCGCACTATCCCTGCAACTACTGACTGTGGCAGGCGAGTCATCCCCAGAAAACAATAAATTCAAGGGCCAGTCCTTCTTGGAACATCAAAGATTGCATGATCACCCAAATTTACAACCAAGTCATGGAGAGAAAGCCTGAGGCCCCTAATTCTATTATCATCAACCGGGAGACCGGCGCAGCGAAACGACTGGGCGAAAAGGCACCAGTCACTCCCCATTTGCAGACGCTGATCGATGAAACAGTCTCAAATGGTTACGTTATAATCCCCAACGCTTTTACCGACGCCGAAGTCGAAGAAGCGAAAGCAGAGCTACGACGTCTTGCGGCTAGCCCGGAGGCCGGTCCAGCCGTCTCTGGAGGTCGAAACAAATTCGAAGGGTTGAGAACCAATCGTATTTACGCTCTGCTCAACAAATCCAGAGTTTTTGACAAATTTGCACTCCATCCTGATATCCTCGGTCTCAATGAGCATTTTCTGGACCAAGGCTTTCTTCTGAATGCATTCCACAGCATCAATATTCAACCGGGAGAAGAGCCCCAAACAATTCATCACGATGATGGTTTTATCACGATACCACGTCCACACCGTCCCTTCGGAACCGTATGTACTTTCTCCCATCGGGCTTCATGATAACTGACCCAAGTAGGCAATCATGGTTGCACTGGATTCTTATACAAACACAAATGGCGCCACGGTCGTTGTTCCAAAGTCGCAAACGTGGGACTCGAGTCGCATCCCGACTCCTGACGAAGCGGAGCCTGTTATCATGGAAAAGGGAAGCGTGGTTTACTTTCTAGGTACGCTGTGGCATGGAGGGGGCAAGAATGTTTCGGAGAAGGAGCGGAGAGCACTCACGGTCCAGTATTGCCAGCCGTGGGTCCGTCCGCTGGAGAATCAGATCCTTGCGGTGGATTGGGACAAGCTGAATGAGATCCCACCTCGTCTAGTCGACATGCTGGGATATCAGGTCGGGGCCCCTTTTGTAGGCTATGTAGATGGGATCAGCCCTAGGAGGGCTGTTGAACGGAAGATGAGGGCAAAGCGAGCGGTCAGTGGGTATGACACCAAACTTTGAAGCAGTGGTAGAAGCGGGGTTTTACACTATTATTGGTTTGTAACAGAGTTCTTATGGTATATGTTATGGAGCTAAAGATTGGAATATGCTAAGCCTCTTACTTTATCATACCGTCCCTTTCTCCATAAAAGCCTCCTGAGCCCTCTAGATGATGCTGTCTGCTTCTTTTGGTTAGATATTTCGACCCCAACCATAAAAGAGCCGGTCAGCACCGGATTGGCTCGGCGTGGTCAGGGTCAAGTCGACACCGCTGCCATGGAATTTCTGGATCGAATACCAGTCATCAGTTTGGCCTGCGGTTACCTTGCCACCAACTGCCGGCCAATAAGTCGAGCCAATCTTGAGTTCGCGCATGGAATCGGTCAAAGCGCGGATATATCGAACAAAGTTGTTTGTGCTGTTAGCGTCGCTGTAATTGAGACCCGTGTCCATTGGCGCGCCGAACTCGGTTGTGACTGCGCGCGAAGCGCAATTGCCGAGGCCGTTTTTGTAGGCCTGAACCCAGCCGCTATAATCTTTCGCACCAGTGAAAAAGGTGTAGACATGATAGGACAGCAAGGTCCCGTCTAAACGGCTGTCGTCGCAGACGGGCTGAAGGTTCTGGGAATAGCCCGTGCCGCCTATGAGGATTCGTCCCTTGGGCAGCGATGAGTGTCTGCCGACCCAGCTGGCAGCTACGTTGGTCCATTGGCTGGCAGTATAGCCGTGTGGTTCGTTCATGGGTTCAAAGTAGATGGAGCTATTGCTGTTGTACTGGCTGACCACAGTGTCCCACATGGCGTTCCAGGCGTTGTAGTCGACAATCTTGCCTCCCGAAGCCGCGCCATCTTCCCAGTAACCCAAGATCACGTTGAGGTTGTGGTCGGTGGCGGAATCGATCACTCCTGTGTAGGCATCCCACCAGGTTGAGTTGACCGTTTTTGTATTGACTGGCAGTCGGATGGCGGTAATGTCGAGGTTTTCCTTAAGACCGGTATAGATAGCGTCGGCCTTGGCCCGGACGGTATCATAGTTGTCGGACATATCCAGACCGCGCAGGACTAGTGGTCCATTGACGAAGTTGTCTCCGAGGACGGCCCAATTGACTCCTTGAAATTTGCTGGTGTCGGCACTGGCCAGTAGTCCGCCGGCCAACGCGGCTAGAACACCAGTCTTCAGGATACTTGGCATGGTATTGTTTTTATCTTGGTCGTATTTGAGTTTCCTGAACTTCAAATAATGTTTCAAGTTGCTTATGTAGTGACTTCTTCTGTCCGGTATATCAAGTCGTATTATAGATTTCGTCAAACTTATATCAAAAGTAAACCCTTAGAAGAAGAGCTTAGCATCGGGTATCTGGACGCCAATACTCTAGCGCCGGACCGATGTTTAATGAACAACCCGATAGATAGGCCGTTCATCTGCAATAGTAATCTGCTGACTGACGGTAGTCTGAACTTGGCAACTGCCTCGGGCACCCGATGCCGTATGCTGAATTGGGGACTGCTTAAGTTCGGTTCTAGTCGAGCCGAGAGTGGCAAACTGACTGCCAATCGGCGCCTCGCTTAGTTAGACTGGCGACCGAGCCGGGCCGTATAGGCTATACCCCAGAATATTCCAAAATGTTGTCACAAGCCCAATCATCCTTGTTAATGCGGGGAAATGGCGCGGAGAATCAGGGGAAGATTGCTCATACTGCATCGGAGGCACTTCGACCGATGCCGGTGACGTGGACTGTTCGATTTACCGGGCCTATCAGAATCAATCTTCTTTTCGGCAACACCACTCATTAGTCGCTCGAACCACGTCTATCGAGTGCAGTGTTGCGTCGCCATCGCCGGCCTTTCTATAGCGTGATGATTCGCTATTTCGGCATACCTTCTTGCATCTTACTCGCAGTATGAGCACCTTCATCTCATTCCTTGCTCGTGGACTCGGAGCAGTTGCTCGCATCGGAGACGACCGTCAGCAGATAGCTCCATGGTCGGTCGTAGCTATCGCTGAGTGACGTGTGCAATCGGTATCTTGAGGCTTGAGCTTCGTTAATACCGTCGGTGCTATCCGAACTTGCACCTACTTGGTATTTGCCACGCAGCTATGCTCCTATGGCCGCCCCTCGCAGGGTGGCAACGCGACTCACCGCAATCATATATATAACATTCTTTTGCTTCGTTGTATATCTACGTAAGAAGAGTACTTCGTTCTTGGTTAAAGATATAGTTAATACTAGCAAGTTCAATTTTAATTACCTAAATACAAACTTTGCCTAGAACGAACCATCCAAAGACTCGTCTGGTATGAGATTTGCAAATGGCAACCACAGAGCAGAAAACAACCCCACAGATGCACCTTCATAACTCATAGACGCTGAGTCGTCGAGCCATTCTGATGTTTCAATCCCTTGAGGTTCTTGTGGGCAGTCAGCTGCGGCTGCGGAAGCTTGTAAATGTATATCATCGTTTCGCATTGACTTCTCCACCATGATCCTCGCGCGGTCAAATAACTTGTACGCTGCGTCTGCCGACACATAGTACTTTCGCATCTCATCCAGAGCTAGCAAACAAAGGGCCAAGTTGTGCTTTGCGAGCTTGGCAGACGGCGACTTAAATGATGCCATTTCCAGTAGATGAACTTGAATCGGTGGGCTAATAGTTAGCACCCTGGGTAATCAAAAAGTCATTAGAGGCGTTGTCATATTTCTTAGGTTTGAGTACGTACGCAATCGTTTGGGCGAACTTGATCAGATCTTCAGCCATCATACAGTTAATGGCATGAGTCGCGTGAGCGGCTGCAGCCCGAAGCTTGCTTTTTGCAAGCGCTTTCCAAGAGTCCTGTCCATGATCTGGAACTCCGTCTGGTATTTCGTGGAGAAATGGCCGGTAGAGAACTATGATAGCTGCCCTGCGAAATCTGCTTTTAGCCAAGGACTGCCTATGACGCTGGGGGCCATACTGCATGTGAAGCCGGAATTGATATGTATGAGAAGCCAGTACTGCACTCTGGCCATTGGTCTCGTCATGGACCCAGTGGGCTCGAATCTCGTTCTCGTCTCTTTCAATGGTGGCTCTGGAAGGCCTTGCGCTTTTGATAGTATAGTTAGTGGATAATATCCTCCCCATGACTTGCGTCACTCCTATTAGCTTTAGCCATATCCCAAGAAGTGTATCGAGGTCCTTAGGTATGAAGCGTTGGTACTCAGGCGAACAGCTGGGACTCGTATCGTATAATCCCGGCATAGGAGTCGAGCAATGATCAAGAGATATCCGCATTGGCCGACCTTGGCCCATTGACAGCCAGACCTCGCGGTAGTAGATACACCACCAGATGCGACGCCACAGAGGTCGAATGCCGTTTCGCGAGGGAGATGTCAGCATGTGAAGACCGATCGTATGAGATAGGCTGATGGCGATGCCGTTCCAGTGCCAAGGACCCAGGCGATCTTCAGCGTCGGCATAGAAATGTCCCATGAGAAAGACAGACTGAATCAATGTGACTTTGTTCTTCTCATAGTCTGCATCGTACAAAGTCTATACCCCATGTCAGCTCAATACAGCGTAGCAGGGATCAGGAGAGTATTGAGCTGCAGCGTACCTTTGCTCGCTGAAAGGCATTGCGTTTGAACGGCAGAGGAGATTGGAAGAGGTTCATGAGAAATAGACTATCTTCAACAAACTGAAAAGTCAGTGCGCATGTCTGCCACCTGAGTAACGGAGAACTTACAGTTGCAGCGCACATAAAGACTGACCAGAGAAGTAGTAAGCTGAGTTGGCCTTTAGTATAGGCGTTGAAGAATTCCTGAGGATCAAGAACCGGCTCGAACGAATGACAATGATGAAAATAAGCTTTGATGAGAGCTTCTTGGAGTGGTTGGGGAGGCAAGGTAAAGCAACCTCTCCATCGGAGATACTCGATTTCCTCTGGTTGCAGGGACTCTAACGAAGGCATGGCAACAAAGGAGTGATTGCTGTCTGCTAATCTTTGGGGTTTGCAAATATCTATCACAAAAGCTGGTCCTCTTTTATCACCTACAATTTGTCAACATTAGAGCATATTGGGTTGAACGATGGGCTTGGTATGCGTACCTGGGTAGAAAGGCACACGATTGCCGTCGCTCTCATGCTCTTCAAGAGTCTCGGCCCATGCCGATGTGGCGTTTGCAATCGGGGGTGTTTCAACCTCATCGTAGCACTCAGTTTGTATTGTTTCGTCAATTTCTGCGTCAAGTGCTACAGTTATCTCGCCCTCATCATTGTTCTGGTTGACAACGATAGTGTCTCGGTTAGAAGTAGTAGATGAAGCTTTGTGGGCTTGCTGTGAGTGTTCCGAGGATAAATCACTGGGGCCACCAGTCATCGAGCCCCAACCGGATCGGTCGCTTTCTCTCGCTGGGCCAGAAGTATCCCAGTGGGGGCCCTCGCTTTGCGAATTGCTGAGTTCCGCAGCTGAAGGAGCTTGTGCCGATAATACAGAGGTATCTTGCCTTCCCGGATCAGACATGTTAGGCAGGATATCGGTATTTCTGCACAAATTAGTTATAGATACCGCCTGATATGGGCATGAGGTAGACTTGCCGTCGGCGCTTGCGGCTCTTAATCTCACAAGGAATATTGTCCACCGCGCAGTTGGCACAGGGGGGTCCAGACAATGTAATGGTGCACCTGACCTTACGACTATTGCAGGCTTTGCAAGCTACATGCGCCCGTTTATGGGGTTTGCCACTATTCGGCGACATCGTGCAAGTCAACTATCATCCAAACTCTCCAAAGGTGAAAGACAGCGGAGACCCGAACTGTCATTAGAAAGAGCCGAGGTAGTGGACCTCATAAGCGGTAGGTAAAGCTTAACGGATATTTCTATAAGCAGCATAATGTCTTAACGGACGACTGAAGACTGGCCAATCAACATATAGAGGAGCAACTACCCTAACAATAATATCAACAACGACACCAATAGAAGATCAAACTCAAGGGTCAAAGTCTCCAACATGACTAGATAGACGAGCCGAGATACAGTCTTTGCCGAAGAGGTTCTAATTCCTGTTCTAATACGTTTGGTGGCCTTGTTTCAGCAGATTTAACTTCAATGACTTCACAAGCCATGACGTTGTGAAGACTCAATATAGGCCCCAGGTCTACTATCGAATTTCAATTGCTCGTGAATGCCGCTACGTTTACATTCAGGCTGTAGCATTGCAATGCGAAGAATAATGGAGTCGGTCTGTCCGCGTTACCAAGTATACAGCTATCCTCGGCGTAGTGATCCATCTCCAATCGGCAGAATGTGGGGCAAGGCTTCTGTTCCTCGGGCACGCCTAGCATACAGTCAGCTATGTGTACTGCAGCAGAGACGAGAACCGACCGTGTTATAGCAGCATATTTCCAAGTTGAAATTATTTACTTATAAAAGCCGATCAGGTCAACCCACAGTCAAGAGATTGACTATTTCCAAAATTGATGGACAGTTAAGCCTTCAACCGCATATGACAACCACTTTCAGCATGTCAGCCACTATCGAAGTTCCAGCTTCCTATTCGTCACTGCCATTCAAGGATATCATCATTTCTCATGTGCCAGAAGATTCACCTGTCGCTACCAAGGTTCTTATCTTAGCCTTCAACCGTCCTGATAAGCATAATGCTGTTACAGAGAATCTTCTTACTGAGCTCGAGACGGCTTACCGACTTATTGATCAGGACGAGCGAGTTAGGGCTGTTGTTCTGACTGGTACAGGGAAGGCCTTCTGTGCTGGAGCAGATCTCCAGGTTGGCTTTTCTGGGCTGATGGCTCATAAAGAGAGTCAAGAATCCATCGATAGATACAGAGACCAGTCTGTGACCGCTCAAGAATTGAACTGCACGAACGCTAACACGATCTTGTAGGGGAGGTAAAGTTGCTCTGGCAATGGCAAGATGCACTAAACCCACTGTTGTCGCCATCAACGGTCCTGCAGCCGGCTTCGGGTTCACCATAACCTTCCCTGCCACTATCCGCGTCGCCTGGTCCGGAGCAAAAGTCGCTCTACCTTTCGCACGTCTCGGATTGAGCCTCGAGTCTTGCAGTGCCTACTTTCTGCCACGGTTGATGGGACTTGCCAAGGCTATGCACATTGCCACTGCTGGTGATACCTACCTTGCCTCGGACCCGATCGTTAGTCCCTTATTCTCGAAGCTCCTTTCAACTCCACAAGAAACTCTTACATACGCCGTCGAGCTTGCGTCCCGTATCGCAGAGGGTACCTCACTTACCAGTACTAAGCTCATGAGGGACATGCTGCTATACAACTCGGAGACCCCAGAAGAGATGCATAAGTTGGATTCAAAGGTTTTCATCTCGCTTGTTGGGTCCAAGGATAATATGGCAGGCATTGAAAGTGTTATGAAGAAACAACATCCAGAGTTCAGTGGAACATTGAATCGAAAGGCTGTACCTTTTTGGCCTTGGTGGGATGCCGACAAGAACGGGCTTTCGAGTTCAAAGCTTTAAGTCATTCGCCAGAGTATCTGAACTGGAATCAAAGCTAGTGTTCCATTTCTTCACGTCCTTCATAACATAAAAGAGTAGTTGGTCAAACCGGTCGTCCAAGTTAGGTCACTCCTTTGGCACCAAAACAACAATGGACAGACAAGATTATTCCCTCATTTATCGGTAGCGCTGCCTCGATGCGACATTCTCGTAGAACCCGGGATGGTACATGCCAGCAACAAGACCGCGGCAACTTGTGGGGCCTTGGGCAAACTCTTGGTCTCCGACCCCGTCATACCAAACTCCGTCTAAACGAATCTCAACAAAACACTCAACAGATATTGCAGAGTTTTCTCCTCTGTGGGGTTCCAACTCAATTTGTTCTCATTTAAGAGAGCTTGTACAGATAAGAATGCTGGAAGCCGTGTGACATGTACCGTTTACCAGCATCTTGCATCTGTGACTGCATACTATCACTTTCTTTCATCAACATGGCCGACACAGGGTCTAATTCTTCAGGCTTCGTCTTTCCACCAATGGCATCAATCCTCAGTTGGAGAACCCTGGTGCTGGTTTTCATGTTAACAAATCTCAAGTCCCTACATTTCATGTGGTTTGTAAGCTACACTAGCATCTTAAACACCTACAAATCATTCCATTACTGACAGTCTAACTAGGCACGCTTCCTTCGTGCTTTCATTCGCCGACTTACCGACTCTGCTCCCGAGAAACATCTTTCTCCTCGATGCATCTTCCTCCCTGCAATCAGCGCCACGCGGTCTCCAGCATTAGAATGTGATTACAATCTCCACAAGTCAAACTCGACATACTTCACAGACATGGACATGTCTCGCGGAAACTTTAGCCTCCTTCTCTTCGGAAGGGCTTTCAATCCGATACCAGGACCAACACATTTCACTATGATTCTGGGCGGGACAACCTGTACATGGCGCAAGGAGATCAAACCATACGCCCGATACGAGCTGTGGACTCGGGTTCTTTCTTGGGATGCGAAATGGTTATATGTGGTGACTCATTTCGTCAAGCCTGGTGTTTTCCACCCAACCGAGTTTGTGCTGCAACCTAACAAGAGGTCCAAGACAGCAAAGGGACATGATAAAAAAGAAGATGATATGCTCAAATCTGTTTATGCATCGTCTGTTGCTCGTTACGTCTTCAAGAACAATAGACGCACCATACCACCAGAGGAGGCGCTCCGAAAATGCAACCTGCTTCCTGATGATGAGACGAGCTTGGCGGATATTGAGAGCACTAGGGCGAGTAGTCTTGCGATTGGAAGGCTCGAGGCAGGGTGGGAAGCAGTTCATAATTGCCTCCAGCCAACAGGACCTGCTTTGGGTTGGTATCATAGCGCATATTGACGAGTTACTTACCATCTATGCCTGGTATTGATCAGCAACTCTATCAAACGCTCACCTACTAAAAGCTGTATCCATAACAATGGGGAGCACTAGGATTGTACCACAAGTCGAACTTACAGTGTTTTTTCTCGTCGAGATTTACAATTGCACATCTCTTATATTCATGTAGCCCTGATTAAACCAAGTGCTTTGATAGTAAGTAGGTAGGGAAATACTGAAATTCTTATATTGTGTCACGTGATATAGTTTGAGCACTATTTCATTTGGCCGAAGCTCTACGCCTAACTATCTTCTCCTTCTTGCATTAACATTGTAATGGAAGCAGGGGATCCCTTACCAAAGAAAAATAGTCGCGTAGCCGTCGGATGGTAAGTTCAACTTCGCGAATTCCGATCAGCGGCTGACTCGGATAGTACTGCATGCAGAGGTAGGTGAGATGCTAGATTGAGGCTTTGGTGAGTTGCTGACGGGGGCAGTACGCCATGTACGATGTATGTTTCCCTTAAGGGCACAAGGGCACTCCATCATACTAATTTATTTAAGGTGATAAAGAACTGCCATCATGTTCGGCATGCGTCAAGGCGGGCATAGACTGTGAGCGTGCTCTACAGATCCGCTTCCGACCGGGCCTTGGCCTTTCGACTGAATATACCTTCTCCTCCGATCAAACCTGGATTAGACCTAGAAGATTATGTAGGCTACGGAACAACTACCTCTCGAAGCACAAAGCTGACGGTTTTAGTGGAATATATCGACGAAACCGATCGGGTGTCACAGGATTATGAGGACCCGGGGTAAGAAGAGTGAGCTGAACGGGGTTCTAGCCTGAAGTATGCTAACAGCTCCAGAACGTCGCTGGCTGAAGACTTGACAGTCCCTCCTGACACCACGGAGCCAGATCAACATGCCTCTGCACTGGCGCACATATCACCAGCCTCACATGTAACCCAGAGCATGGCGTCATTGCCGGGAAACTCTCCAGCGAGTACACAAATGACTCGACACCTCCGCTACAGCTCTGAGCTAGTTCGTTCCCCAGACTCACCGTATTCCCGGCCTCCGATGCAATTCACAACACGCGAGGCCGAGCTTGTCAAGAACTTTACTGAGAATATGGCTTTATGGGCTGACGCGACAGATGTAAATCGCCACTTCGAGTTGGAGGTACCCCGCCGGTCATTGTACTTCCCTGTGCTACGATACGCAGTTTTCGCATTCTCTTCGCGCCATTTAAATCGAGATAAGGCAGATACGTCGACTGAGGCACTGGAATATTACAATTATTGTCTGAGTGTTTTGATAGACGCTGTTGATAAAGCTAGTGGACATATCGATGAGGAAACCCTCGCTGCCATTGCCATACTGCGGCAATATGAAGAGATGGATGGTGAGTGCGAAGACTTATCATTATTCTTTGTCAGTCTAGTGCTGATATCTTTTTAGCGGAAGACATGGAAATGCACCTGACAGGAACATCCAGGATCGTTAACTCTAGGTTCTCTCTGCTAGAA
>JAAOAR010000243.1:0-24450 GCA_013395995.1 Fusarium pseudoanthophilum
ATTAAATACTTACTAGCTATATTTAATTATAATAAAATTATAAAAATAACTAGGCTTTTATAGACCTATTAGATATATAATATATATTACTCTGGATATTTATTAAAGACCTCTTTAAGAGGTCTGATAAGTATCTTGTCCCTTCCGAACTACTTTAAAATCCCGAAAACGAAATCAAGTCTCATTCATCTTCACAGTGTGACAAGAAGCAGCCCGCGTGTGGCCAGTGTATCAAGAAGCACATCCCCTGTCCTGGTTACCGAGATCCAAAAGCTATTATGGTCAGGGATCAGACCAGCCAAGTTCTTGACAAGGCGCGTGCCAGATTGGGAAAGAGAACGACGCGTCGAGAGCTCAACCCCCCCAAAACATTGTTTGAGGTACCGATCTCGACTGGGTCTCGGCACATCGATGACTCATCTTCTATGTCCGCCACATCCCCGACTCATCGTTTCACAAAGGCTGAAGCTATTCGCCGCGGTGCCATATTGACTCTGGGTACTAGTTTAGCCTTGTCACCGCAGGATGCTGGGACTGCATTCTTCTTGTCTATGTACGCGCTAACCGCGTCCTTCGAGTTCTTATTAGTTATAGCCTTTGACTGCCCAACTGAGCTTCTCAAGTCCCCGGCGATGCTTGCGCCTGCACTAGCCATGCTATCCTACGAACTCATGGAGCCCTCCATGATGACCCTCGCTCGCAAGAACTACCTTGCGGCCATTCAGAACACCAACGCAGCTTTGTCATTGCCGCAGCAAGCGTCCAATGACAGCACTCTCGCCTCAGTACTCCTCTTGGCTCTTTTTGAGGCTATTGCCTTCCACCGCCGTGACTCGTTGAACAACTGGACATCCCATGTAGATGGCGCCGTCCAACTCGTCAAGCTCCGAGGACCCCGTCAGTTCGACTCGGCCCTGGGCCGTGCCCTATTCTCTGACGTCAGCAATCATACCTACGCATCATGTGCGCAGCGCCGTGTTCCTGTGCCTGCAATTGTATCGGAAATGCGGACACAGTTGGGTAACTTTAGCGGCAGTAACTCTCTAGTGGTCGACCTTGGCATGGTTCTGGACTCCATGTCTCGCCTCCTCGCGAAGTTAACATCGACAAACACAGAGGACACGTTAGCACCAGAGGTTGTCGTGGCTCAGGGGTGCCTGTTGGTGTCGCAGATAGACTGCCTGCTAGATCAAGCATCTACACTCTTTCCCTACGAGGTGATACCGACAGCTGAAGCCCCAGACTGTGCATTCCATGGCATTACTCACAAGTATCCAACCCCTCAGTCAGCCCGGTCGATGATTGCACAGACACCCTCCGGCAGCATAGACTCAACCTTCTCGACTACACGAAATCAAACGCGGACAAAGTCGCTGTAGACATCCTCTTATCGGCACTAGCAGCGCCACCTTTAGTTCAGGAGCCTGCACAGGTATATGCTCGGACTAAGCTTGCAAGCTTTCATAAAGACAGCAGACTTCCAGAGGTGTTCGAGGCCGTTAAGATGCTGGATAAAGAAAGAGCCTTGGATGATTGGTAAGCAGGTAGCAACTTGGAATATTATTAACTGATAGAAATTGATCTCGCTAACCTGTATAGGCTACATCTATGCCACTTTTCATAATCATGTTCTTAAATCTATAAGAGTATGGCTCGTTACCTAGATGTTATAAAATAGAGGTATGCTCACGGTAATAGTAATTGACATTGCTTCAAACGCCCTGGTCATTGCACTCTCTATATAATAATTAAAGTTGGCCAGAACAGTAGCGGTTTTGAGATCAGCAGAATAAGGGCTCTTTATCAATGCGAAATGCCTTGATCGGGGACGCAACAAAGCAATTCTTAGAGAGGCTGAGCTGGGTGCACAAACCAGAAAGCAATATATTCACAGACCTGGTGCATTCAAATCATCGAGATCGCCTTCATTCAAGATCGCCTTTATTCAATCCTCTGTCGTGCTTAATTTCCCTGCTAGCCTGTCTGCAATATCGCGAATGATATGCTTCTGATACTTTCCACTTCCCGTCTTTGGCAACTCAGCATCCACGCCATCGTGACCAAGCCAGAAGATAAAAGCCGGAACTTTGACTGGGCTCAGATCCTGCAAAACCCAATCCCTAATATCTCCATCTGATGGTCTCTTCTCTGGTGAGCACGCTTGTAAGAAGGCTGCCACAACCTCGCCATGAATCTTATCCTTGACTGCCACCACGCATGCTTCTCTGACTGCGGGATGACGTAGCAGTTGGTTCTCAATCTCGCTGGGCGACAGATTCTCACCGCCGCGGATAATCAGGTCTTTGATACGGCCAGTGATGAATCCGTAACCTTCCTCATCCAAATAACCTTCGTCGCCGGTATGCATCCACAACACGCCATTTTCATCACCTCTCATTGCTTCCAGTGTCTTGATCTCGTCTTTGTAGTATCCTTTTTGCAAGGCAAACCCACTCGTACAGATCTCCCCGCGTTCCCCGATAGGAAGCACGTTTCCATTGGTGTCGACTATCTTGGCTGCGGTATGGGGAAGAACACGACCAAGACTAGTCAGCATCCTGTCATCTGGGTCATCCAGGGAAGTTATGAAGGTCACAGGACTCGTCTCCGTCATTCCATACGCAATAAGCATTCCCTGGACATTCATCTTGGCTCTCAATTCATTCATCAGGCTAGGTGACACAGGCGAGCCAGCAACGAGACCAGTGCGCACGGTTGTGATTCTCCGAGGCTGTGATTCCATCTGTTCCAGCTCCGATATGAACATTGTGGGGACACCGAGTAGTGCAGTAGCCTTCTCTGCCTCAACTGCATCAAGAGTTTGCCTCGCGTTGAATCTGTCCGAAGGAAACACGATAGTGCTGCCATGGGTGAAGGATGCGAGAAATCCCATGACCAGGCCGAAGCAGTGAAATAGAGGGGGTGGACAGCATACGACGTCTTCTTGTGTGAGTCTCATGGCATGTCCCACGTATCGGCCATCGTTGAGCAAGTTGCTAGAAGATATTGTCAGGAGATTGAGGTGGCTTGACAGGAAAGAGGCTCTTACTTGTGTGTGAGCATGGAGACTTTCGGAAGGCCAGTAGTGCCTAAAGGCAAGTAAGACAAAGTGAGTCGAATAGCTATTGATTTGAAGAGCATCTCTCACCAGAAGTAAATTGCATGTTCAATACGTCCGAGGGTTGAACACTTGTCTCAGCTCGCTCAAGTTGCTCATCCGTTGTAGATCCATTAGTTCCGTTATTCAGGAAGTCATCGTATCTATGACAGTTAAAGAGCTCCCGCGAAGCAGACCTATCAAACATAATGAGCTGTTCAAGAGAGGCTCCGACTTCTACTCTCGTGGCAACCTGATATACATGATCATCCGTGTTGATAGATCCAATGGAAGATGCAATGAACAGCGCTTTACAGTCTGCGAAACAATATCAGAGCTCTGCGTGTTCGATGAGTTTGGTTAACTGACCGCTACGAGCCACAGCAGAGCAAAGCTCATGAGGTGAGTTTGTCGTGTTAAACACCACGAAGGGACACCCAATTCTGGCAGATGCCAGGAACAACTCAATATACTCAGAGCGATTGCCAGCAAATATCCCCACGGCATCGCCGTGCTTCAACCCTGCGTTGAGGAGGGCTTTTGCGGCAATAGAACTGCGATACTCGAGGTCCTCATATGTGAGTCTAGTGTTCTGCCATGGTACAGCAAGTGCAGTTCTTTTACCACGTATCTTAGCTTGCTCTTTGACCAGATTTCCAAGGGTTCTGTTCCAGAGTGGAGGGCTGGTGTGACCTTGGACGATGGAGAGTTTTGGAGCTCGAGTGATGAAAGGTACGGCTTCGTGTGGGTTGGACCAGATCGGCTGCGCGGACGTTGAGTAGGATATTGCCGGAGTGAGACGTGGGATAAACGGACGGGACAAGCTCAGGGGAGTAATCACGCCGAGGCAATAAGGGATAGGCCTGTGTCTCATAATCGGGAGGATTACAATCGCCATGTTTAATTATTGGCGTGAAATTTAACCAGGCCCTGGTGATCGAAAACAAAGTATTCAAGTTCTGCTGCAGAATAACACTGAGGCATCGTGTATCACCGCGCCATGGACGATTTATCAGCCGTTGCCCGGGACAGAGCAACGGCACATGACGAACTTAGGATAGCGAGCCCGGGCATCGGACCGAGCGGGGACTCATTAGCCGGGTCCTTCCTGTGCCCCTGCCCAGAGGGTTTAGGCTGCTAAGCTGAGCCAGAGCCCGTGTAGAATCTTTACCTGAAGCGTTTCCTTGATCTGCCACCTCCTTTCGAAGTCAGACTTGCAGCATTGCAACTATGCTTTATCATTGTATTTCATTGCAGCCTTTGACTCTGAGTTTCACGAGTTCAGTATACTTCGTGAGCATAGATTAGGGATCATGGTGTTTAAGGAGATCTCAATTGCCGGAGATTGTCCTTGGACCATTTATTACGTATAATCAGAGATTAATTGATGGGATCCCGTTCCGTTCCACTGAGACAAATAAAGACAATTCACAATAATCGAGCAGAGAATGAGATCAAATAAGCTCAACATGGGCAAAATGCTGCATACAAGCCTTAATCACTACGACACGACATTCTTGTTCAGGAACAAGGTCTGAACGTTACAAAAGCCCTTGAGACCATTGGCACCCCACTCAGTTCCAATACCACTCTCTTTATGACCACCAAAAGCCGCCATCGGAGTCAAGTCAAAATGCGTATTGACCCAGACATTGCCAGCCTGAATCTCTCGCGCAATACGGTGAGCACGGCGAATGTCATTGCACCAAATAGAGGCTCCAAGTCCCATAGTCGTATCGTTTGCACGCTCGATTACCTCTTCCTCACTACTCCACGTGAGAAGTGGCACGATCGGTCCTAAAATGACTTGTCAGTCCAGGTTGAGGGCATGTCGAATCCTTTGATCTTACCAAATGGCTCCTCCACAACAATACGGGATGTCTCAGGGGGCACATCAATGATGGTAGGGTTAACGAAATACCCCTCAGAGGACTCAATCTTGCCGCCCACAGCAACATTCCAGCCCTCCTTCTCGATATCCTCAAAGAAGCCTTTCACGCGCTTGAACTGAGGAGCATTTTGCAGCGGGCCATGTGTGACACCTTCTTTGGACCCATCGCCTAAAGTGTAGCTTTTGACATGCTTGACAAGTGCTTCCTTGAACTGGGGATAAATGCTCTGGTGCACAAAGATTCGCTTCAGATTAAGGCAAATCTGACCTGAGTTGAGGAATGCGAAGAAGGCTACTTTCTCGGCAACCTTGTCAATATCGACGTCTGGAAATATGATAGCTGGATCATTGCCACCGCTGACCGTGTTAGCGATTACAAAGAACATGGAAATTTATAGGAAGGCCTACAGTTCCAAGGTCACGCGCTTCAGTGTGGAGCTGGCGCTTCGAAGAACAGCCTTTCCCGTCGCTGTTGAGCCCGTGAAGCTGATCTTGTCAACGCCAGGGTGGCTAGTCATCCAAGGCCCAAGTTTATCATCGCCACTAAGAGATTGAACCACGCCAGACGGGAAAAACTGCTGCGCGAGCTCTACCAGCTTGAGACCGCCATAGGGCGTGAAAGGGCTGTAGGCTCATCAGTAATCTCAACCGGGAAGTCTCAAACAGTGTCACTTACGATGGCTTTACAATAATCACGTTTCCAGTCAATAGTGCCGGGGCGATCTTGCCTGTGGCAAGCAAAAGGGGAAAATTCCAGGGCACGAGAGCTGCAACGACTCCGATAGGCGTGTAACGGCTAATGATGGTGCGTTGCTCGGTGTCTTCAAGAACATCCTCTGGAAGAGGAATCTGAGCCATGCCACGCATCCACTCAATAGCAGCGTCAGTCTCATAAGCAGCTTGAGGTATCTAACATTATTAGTTCCATTCTAAACGTTATTCTGTTAATACTTACGGGTTTCCCCTGTTCAGCTGTGAGGAGAGCTTGAAACTCATCACGATGAGAATCAACAGCATCAGCAAAAGCAAGAACAGATTCACGGCGCTCCTCATAAGGAAGCTTGCTCCAAGTCTTGAAAGCTTTCTTCGCTGCTGCGACTGCGCGATCGAGGTCTTGTTGAGTCGCTACAGGGACTTTGTCCATCTCCTGTAGGTTTGCAGGGTTCAATCCATGTCGAGTTTCTTTGGTGGGGGCGCTTTGCCCATCGATGATTTGGACAAAGTCACCTTTGAAGTTGATGCTAGGCTTGGTCATTTTGGCGATTGTTAGAGTATTCTTGTTGGCTAGAAGCGATGAAGCAATAATCGATATAGCAATTAACTGTGATTTTGCTGAAGCAACGCCCATTTGATACTGTCACTTATGCAACGAATCGTACACCCGGACCGTGGAGACTTTACAGATATGGACTAGCTCCTGCTCAGTCCGACGCTACGGTCCGATAATGTGGAGATGCCGAAGTTCTTAACCGACGGCTAAGACATGGTGGGTAAATGTCAAACTCATAGTTGAAGAACGTGTCTTAATCGATTTCCACAGCTCTCTATGTGCACAAGTATCACGAGGTAGTCTATGATTATAAGGTGTTTTTCTGCAATTCAAGTACAGCGCTATACTATTATCGTATGACTATCTATTTCTCCACTTTGAAAACCGTAGCTAGCCTATTCCGTAACCAAAACCCGTTCAGCGTCAAAAAGATTGACGAGAACGACATACACGCAGCAGCGAGTGGTCTACACAAGCTCGGTCAGCACTATCTAGTAGAGTTTGATCGTTTCACTCACGGTGTTAAGACAATGCCAAACGGAGAGAAGAGGCCAGAAGCCATGCTCAGCGCAAGAGCATTATAGCCAAAGACCCATGCCAAGTTATATCGGATTTGCTTCATTGTCAGTTTTGTGATTTCGAGAAGCAAAGGTATTGAGTCAAGTCGCGAGTTGAGAATAAAGACTGTTGCACCAACTGTCGGCGTTGCGACGTCGTGATAAAGAGCGATGCCAACGTCGGCTGCTGCTAAGCTCAAGCCATCGTTCAATCCATCACCAACCTGAGGATATTGTCAGTGTGACTTTCTCTAGGCACGGGGGTGACATGTACCATTGCAACAGTTTTTCCTTCTTTTTGTAGTCTCTTGACAAGATCCAATTTGTCTTGGGGCGTTGCTTCGGACGCGAGCACCGGTATCTTCAACTGCTGGGAAATGCGATTTGCGGACTGAGGCATGTCGCCAGTCAGCTATCAACGTCAGTCATGTACTCCTTTAACTAAATACTAAGTAGCTACCAAATGTGTTTCATAGCCCCTTTCGTAGAGCCGTTGAATAGTCTTCTCTGCATCGTCTCTCACAGCATCCTAGAAAGGTTAGCAGGCGAAGTGCATGCCTCGGGTTACATTACCGTCACATAGAGTGTTCCCGCATACGTTCTGTCAATAGCGACGTATACTGCTATCATACCGCGGTCCTGTCCTTGAGATAGCCCTGGGAGATCAGACACGCCACAGGACAACAAGTACCGCATGCTCCCAATGTCAACACGTCGCCAGGGTTCTTGGCCTAAAGAGACTTCTCCCGAGACGCCCCTACCTGACTCACTTGCAATATTTCGTGTCTCTACAAGCGATTTCGTTTCTGACCACGGTCCGTTAAGATGACTCACTCCAGCGGTAAAGATAGCTCTGCCGATCGGGTGACTCGTGACACTGCCCTCCTCAACAGCACAGATATAAGTCCAGAACTCTGCGATTGGTTTCTTCCATGCTTCTGTTGTTTCGAAGTCCGTGATATCTAGCACAGCTCGTGTCAGAGTCCCAGTCTTATCAAACACGATGGACTGCGTGCTGCTGAGTTTCTGGATAGTGTTATAACCCCTGGTGATGGGAAGACCGTTTTGGCTTGCTATGCCTAAGAGGAAAGGAAAGTTAGTATCTCAGCAAGCAAGTCTGTCGGTCCTATCGCAAGCACTTACCTACTGCTGCAACTACCGCTGAGGGGATGGCCAGTCCCAAGGCGCAAGGACATGCGCAAGTGAGTATTGTCATCGCCCGAGCCATGGCAACTCGAATCACCTCATAACTCAGCAATTCAGCAGATACATAGATATCCTTGAGGGAGACGACTAGCGCAAGTGACATGACAAACCCAACCAAGTATTTCGTTACCATATCAACTGTGCGATTGTCTTGGTCCTTTGAGCCTGCTGCCTCAACAGCACCCTGGACGAGCTGGGAGTAAAATGAATTTCCCTGTTCTTTGTCGACGACTGCCACCAGCTCCTTACCCAAGTTTCGTGTTCCTCCCAGGAGAAAGTCCCCCACAGATTTCCGGACCGGCAGAGCTTCTCCTGTGATAAGGGCTTGGTTAATGGAGGATGTTCCCTCTGCTACGTAGCAATCGCATGGGATGATGGAATAAGGTGGGATGATAATCTGATCGCCGGCTGCGAGATAACTCTGAGGGACAACCTGAAGCCGATCAGCAAGTGTAACTACCAAGTCTTGGTAAATGCCGGATTTATACCTTTCCAGTAGAGTGAAGCCTTGTATAATTGTTTTGTGTAAGCGGCTTATAAACTCTCATGAGATCCTCGGATGTCGTCCGCCTTGACATAAGTTCAATGTATCTGCCAGCAACTACCACAAGAGCCAAGCCAATGACGGTCGTATAATATGAGTTTGCACCGGTAGTTCCATATGCCAACAAGTCAATGAACGAGATAAAAGTCCCAAGGGAAATCGAGGACGAGACCAGAGTGTTCATGTTGGGTTGCCCGCGACAAATCGCTTTCCAGCCATCCTTGTGAATCCACGATATATACTGCCATTGTGCAAACAGCGTAAGTGCTGCACACAGCAGATGAGCTGCGAAAAGAATAATCGATGGTATGCGACCTTGTCCAATTGAGACAAGGAAGCCAATCGTCTGAATGGCTGTTGCGCACCCAGCCAGACTAGATAGACTTGATTTGAGCCTGGTAATCTCTTCTTTGGACTTGAGAACACGGATAACCTCCTGGGGCGATCGCGGTCCAAGCTCAACGCCATATCCCAGATCAGTAACGAGTCTCATAATTGACTGGGTGTCGAAACTCGATGTCTTTCCGATCAAAATGACTTGTTGCAACGCCAACGAGACTCGTACTTGATCCACATCCGGATGGCTTCTCAATGCTGACTCGACAGCACTTGAGCAAGCCGAGCAGGTAAGCCCTGAGAGCGACAAAACAAGAGAAGCATTACTTTTGTCGCATTTGATGTCTTCAATATTCGCGGATTTGCTAGTAGGGTAGGGTAATTCGGGTTCGTCTTCATTATATCGTATGGCATCGTCGACGTCAAGAAATTGATAGACTTTGACCAGTTGGCTAATGCAGAAGGCAGCAATATAACAACAAGCCATTGTGTGTTGTGATCAAGGGAGAATCACTTAACCTATAGCATGCGTAGATTGGGGGAGTGAGTGTCGGGCGGTAGTGGTTAGGTATTAGCTATCATGGCACGGGTATCTGTCTGAGACTACGGAGTGGCCCAGTGCGGACCACGGACCGCAAGCGGGGCGGGCGGGGAAACAACGAGAGCTATTAGATATTAAATATATAACAAACTTCTTAACAGCTCAAGAATTAAAACGTTCTTATAAGAGTAACAGCCCGGAATGTCTAAACGATTTATAGGTAAAGAAGAGGAAGCATTTTATAGCTAAAAGATAACTAATTGCAGTTATAACCTATCTTACTAAAAAGGTTAAGAAGTTACATTAAATACAGCTAACTAAAGGAAGACTTAAAGACAACTAGTAAGTTATTTATATAATAGAAAAGTGACCTATAGTTATAATTATTACTAGCCTAGATATAGTATTTATCTTCTCTGGCAAACTGATAATATCTTATATTATTACTTAGAGTCAATGGCTTACCCTGCACCTGAACCTCACGGAAACGCGGATATCATGTCCTGATTTCAGCTATGCGGGGTCGTTGCGATGTCAACGTTGCATACCAAGGATAATAAACTTCCAGTCCATTGAGTTCATTCCCTGTTGTATCCTAGCGACCCCGTGATTCCGGGGTAGGTCTCCACTGGAAGCGATCAAAGCAATGCAAACAACACGGTAGAGTGCCAACATGATGAACCTAATGCGTTAGCGAGCTCCCTTACCCCGCTCCGTGATGGATGATTCCCCAGGCCAAGTTCCGTGTCACGGGCAGGCCGGCAGATAGCGCAAGGAGAGGTACGTAGGTCGGGAGGCCGAATGTATGTTTGGATACACTTTGTTATCTTCCTCCTCATCCCGCAATTCGGACCGCATCCTGCCTGCTCCAGAGAAATGTCAGCAGCACCATCCTCCAGCGTCGAGCCACAGGCTCACTCGCAAGCTCATGCCCCTACGACCAGTAGCGGTATACGCCGTATTCGGCAAGCTTGTACCAGCTGTCGGTATGGACCCCAGCTTCCGATGGATCTCTCGGTCCGTGATGTTACACTACCAAATCATCCCACTCTCACCTTCGCAGCGAACGTCTTTGAAGCAGGATACTGATGTAGAGATAATTCACAGGCAGAGGAAAACGAAATGCTCAGGAGATAAGCCGCGATGCAACAATTGCCGACGTGTCAATCGCGCGTGCCAATATGAGGCATACTCGGCGACGATGGCTTCTGTGACTGTGAACCCGCTCGCCGCGCTGGCTCCTCAGTTTGGACATGTATGACGTGAACTAAATGTCGTGCCACGAAGCCATGACTAACTTGATGATAGCCGGACCTCTTGCAGAGACTGAGCACGATTGAAGCCCAATTGGCTAAGCTGAGTGAACCGGAAGGCCAGGAACAAAGGTAAGCGTGGCTGCGCAACGCATTGTTACTAAGAAACTTGCTCACTGAGGGTGATAATCTGCAGGTTTGATTTCAACCAACCATTTCCGACGCAACAATGCGACATACCTGCTTCTTCGACGCAGCCTCGTTCAACAACATACCTAGATAATGGCTCAGATGGTCAGCGCCGGCTCTCAAACGCAGTATCCTTATCACCAGATCAAACCGAGTCTATCACGCCGTACGTACCCAGAAATCCACTCCCCAATAGCTCATCACAGTCCCTAACCATGAAGCAGGCCCTTCAGCGCGATGCCACCAGACGATGTAGTGCAGCATCTCGTTAATACCTATTTCACCCACGTCCACAATCAACCGTACGCCTACTTCCAAGAAGAGCACTACAGGCAGCTCTTCAGTTTCATGCTCTTACCAAAGTGTCTCACATTTGCCATCCTCGCGTCTTCAGTGCGATTCTCAGATCACGAATACTTCTCAGGCCGCACCCATGACGCGATGGAGGGATATGCGAGACAAGCTTGGTTGTGCGTGTTGAGCGACCATTTAACTGTTGAGAATGAGCCCAATTTTCACGTGGCGCAGACTACTAACATCCTCGCCATTATTGACTTTACCGGTGAGTCAGAACAACACCCCCCAAAAAGTGAATTTTGGCTGATCATGACAAGCTGGTCGAACAAGCTCTGGGTGGTTAAAGATTGGCCTCGCAGTACGCATCTGCCAAGATCTACAACTCATGAACGAACCGAATCCCATGCTCCCTATAGTCGAACAGGAAGAGCGAAGGCGCGTCTTTTGGTCCGTCTACCTTCTCGATAAGCTCGTATCCTGCGGGCGAGCGCGTCCACCAGCCATCGCCGATGAGGATTGCCATGTCCAACTGCCGTGCGAAGAGGAAGTGTTCAGAACGGGCACTTGGAAACAAACCCCGACGCTCCATAGGCTTTTGAACTGGGACGCTGATCTTGGTGAGATCCGTGGATACTTCACCCTCGCCATCCTCGTCGCTTCAGCTCTTGGACGATGTGCCAGATACGTCCTTCATCAACGTGAGATAGACGACACTTTACCATGGGACTCGAGATCAGAATTCGCAGCTATAAACTCCTTCCTCCTCTTGATCGAGCAGCATCTTCAGGTTGAAGAAGTCCCCATCGAAGACATCATATCTCAGAACAAACTACCCACCGGAACGCCGGACCATCAGGTTGTTGGACATGCCGTATTTGCTCGTATCGTCTTCCACCTCTGCCACTGTCTCATCGGCCACCCGTTCCTCCTGGCTTTGCGTCTGAAAAATCTCAAGGTAAAAGCGCCAGCAAGTTTCTTATCTAGAACTTATGAAGCTTGCTGTGATCATGCTTCAAAGATCCCGTCTCTGTTGCACCGTGCGCAAGAGGCGGGCTGTCATGTCGATGCTTCATTCTATGCTTACTCGACTTGTGTTGCTGGTAGTATTCTCTCCATGTTTATTCATGGTAAAGAGAGCATGGGACAAGTTCCGTCTCAGCAGCTTTTGGAATCTGGACAGCACTCCTTGGAAATCTTGGATAAAATGGGTCACTTCTGGGACCATGCAGCCAAGATGGTAAGTCTCATGCCCAGTCATCACACAGACAGAACTGACTCTTGTAGCACACTCAACTCCTCAACTTCGATACTCATTCCCAAGATTTCGAAAGGATGATTGATCCACATGCCGTTTTCGACATATCACCGGATCTTGAAACGGTCCTATGGTCCATGGTAGATTACGGCTCCATGTGTGGCAGCTCAAGAACAAGATCAATCAGTCCCGGCGATGGTCAATTTTCTGTCAACATGAACTCACCTTCATTCTTCAACTTTGATGTGAACATGACGCCACGGTCATTTGAGCTGTCTGGGGTTGAGGGCATAAATGGAGCGCGGCACACCATGAGATCTTACGTTATGAGTTGATATAGGGTTTTGTTTTACTAGCACTGCAATAGGAAATCTCGAGTAGACTGCGGTATAATCTCATATCTGGGGTGCAATTGATTGTGTGTTTAGTGCATGGTGTTTTGTGGAAGTTGGATGGGCCTTGTTGCTGGGACGGTGTGGCTTGATGTTTTTGTTTTATGTTCGAGATAGGCAGGTAACTATATCAGATAATATATAGTAGCCTGGAACTAAGACTGATCCCCATTGCTGTATCTACAGTCCCTACATCCCAATGCCGACACCTAAAACAACCAGAGACCTTTCCATCCCCTACACTGCACCGTTGGTTCTACCTTTGTAACACATCAATGAACTTGGATCCGTTATAGTGATTCAAATATTCTGTTCTTCAGCGATAGCCTTCATGCAATCCCCATTTGCCATCGTCTTATTTGCGACCAGAAAAGGGAACCGGGAGCGTTAACACCATGTCGTTTGTTGAACTACGACAAGTACTTGGGCTATCTCTTTATTTTCCCAAACGCATCTCTCTTTCACTCTTTCCTTTGATGACGGATGATAGATCACCGACCGGAATCTGGATCGGAAAGTCGACAATGGCAAGTAAAATTGCCAGGAGGATATACCATCCGGCAAACGATGTCACAAAGAGTAGTGCGCCGGCGCCCTGCGACGAGTTAGGAGATATAAACTTCTAGGAAAGGAGATCTTGCATCACAGAACATACCACGCATAGACGTTGAGCCAACAACGTGTTCCCAGTATAGTCTTCCGCCCATGCCCAGAATGCTCCAAGGAGACATAGTAGAGCTGGGACAAGTGTAGCAAAGATCACAACAAAGACGACATTCGTACGCAAGGCGCAAATGAGATATATGATCGACAGTATTGTCATAGCCAGCAAGAAGAAACCTTCCCCAATTGTGTCAGTGCCTATCAGGGAATGGTGAGATGAAAGGTTAGTTCAGGACGACTTACCTAAGCTAGCATTAAAGCCCTTGGTAGCCATTCCCTCAGCAGGTGACTTTGCGTCAGCCGGTGCATATGAAGAATATGCAGCGAAGGATGGATGAAGGATTCCACCGAATGAGAGATAGAAAAATCCAAAGCTTGTAAAGACACAAGAAGGAAAGCTGTTGCCGAGGATCCACTCCATGATCCCGCTGATGACCATGAGGACGCCGCCCTCAAAGAAGTAGACAGGGCTTCAAGGCATCAGCATACCATTACCATTTTAACTTACAGGGGGGTGATCAACTTACATAGAAGCTGCGCCAAAGTGGCTAGCACCACGCCAACCCATCAAGTCACAGGACAGAGGCATCAAAGCCAGCAAGAATCCCGCGAGCGCTCTATGATCTTCATCAGCTGGGCTCGTCAAGCAGTCGTAGACAAGTGGAACTAACAGCGGCGTCGGGTTACCAAACGTTTTCCTCAAATCTCCCTTAACAGCATTCGGGGGCGCAAGGTACAGCTTCTCAAAGAGCTCAGGGCTCATGGAGATACTAGCGGCTGATCGGATAGCATGAAGAGCTTCGTGGTGGCCCACTTCTGGATCACTGCTGTTACTCGAGGGCTTTGTCATAGTGAAGGAGACGTAGGCTCGTGGCTATGGTACTGATGGTCGAAGTAGTGGATTATGATTGTATGTATATGATAGAATGGGTTTGAAGGCTTTAGGCTAGGGAGTTGTCAACTCTTAGCTAGCCGGCGACTCTGAACACACGACATTCTCGTATCGGGTTCTATCCGTGAGCCCTATCTTGCTTCTCTGTCATGTCTTGGTACGGCGTGTCGGTCCTGTTTCGGTAAATCAAGTATCGGATGGGCGCAACCGTCGTGATGCCGGACAAAGATCTTCATGGAGTGGGCCGCATTAGCTTCCGGACCGACGCTGCCTGGTGTGCATCATACGCGGGGTACGCGGGGTAGCATGGACTATTTGCCCGGAACGAGCAGGGAATCCTGGATCACATATCCGAATCGACGGACCGTGGAGTGAGAAAGCTTGGGGGTGCATTGCAGTGCCCAAGGACTCAATCATTTCCCTAGATTTGCGATATGGGTTGGTACGCCTCTGTTGTAGAAGTTCTATAGTACGCAGCTCTGACCTGAACGAATGCTCCGGAGTCCAGAATGGGATTGATTGGCTTGTACTGCGCTACGAGCCTCATTGAACTGAACGATCTATACTACATGCTGGTTGCTGCCGATAACATGAAACTTGAGGCAACCAACATGTATAGAACTAAAATGATACAAGGGCTCACAAGCTAATATTCTGAGAGAGTGTGATTGAGTTGAACAACATTGTAGGCTACGGAAGGATGGACGGAAAAAACACTAAGGAGTACAATGCTGGTTTCCCAGTGTTCAGATACAAGCAGCGCCTCCCCATATATGCCCAAGTATCTCCAATACACATAGTATAGTTTACCAGATTAACACAGGCTTAATCGTGGACCCGTTCTCCATATCATGAATCGCCTTGTCAAACTCCTCAACCTGTGACATATTAGCCTTCTAGAAGGATGACCATGTGGTTATTCACAATTTGACTTACAGGATAAAACTTGATAAGACGCTCTATCGGAAACTGGCCCTTCTGGAACCACCGTATCATGCGAGGGATGTACTACCTCAAAGATTAGCTCCTGAACTACATTACCTCTGGATCGTGAGGGACTTACATCCTCTGGAAGGACACCACCTTCCATACTGCCGAGAAGCTGTTTGCCTGTCTGCTATAGTGTGAGCTATAAAACTCAATGCCGCGCTGCGAAACACTTACAACCATGAAGGGAACAACCGAGATCTCCAACCCAGCTGTCATTGGTGCAACACCGAGAAGAATCATTTTACCCTGGTTGGCGGTGAAGTCAAGACCTTGCTGGATCAAAGGCATCACGCCAGTTGCATCAACAGTGATTGTACTACCAGACCCATCCGTTATCCTGCGAACCTCATCGCCAAGATTGGTGATTGATGAAGTATCTATGCCATGGGTTGCTCCGAGTCGCTTTGCCATCTCGATTCTTGCGGGGACTCGATCGATTCCGATGATGGTTTTGCAGCCTCTGAGTTTCGCACCCTGATCCCAAGTTAGCGTTCTGTTCATGATGGGGCGATGGCTAAATTTACCATAATGGCCGCTAGACCAACACCACCCAAGCCCATAATGGCAACCTTGTCATCCGGTTTCGCAGCTGCCAGCTCAGTGATAGTACCTGCGCCAGTCTATCAAACTCATCTTAGCTCTCTTAAACAAATCTCATCATCACAGGACCTTACCTGTATACCGCAACCCAAAGGAGCAAACAGTTTAAGATCCTCTGGGTGTGTAATGAAATCGGTAACATTCACAAGAGATGTCTCTTGGACCCGCGTGAGCTTCGCAAAGCTCGACTGTCCAAAGAAAGAACCCCCAACTTTCTGAGCAGCAGGCTTCGAAATGTGAAAAGCCTCCTGAGAACCTGAGAAGTTGAGGGCAGTGAATTCGTGACAGTAGCCAGGAGCGCCAAATTTGCAGTTGTGGCATTGCCTGCAGAACGCAAAAGAGAGGAGAACGGCATCGCCGGGCTTGACCTTGGTGACCTTTGAGCCGACAGCCCGGACGTAACCAGCGCCTGATATGGTCAGATAAGTTTGATATCAGGACATTTATAGCATACCTTCATGACCCAAGACGCGTGGGTAGGGAGGAACAGGAAATCCTGGTGTTCCATCAGGGTCCGTTCCACAGCCCAGATCAGTATGGCAGACTCCCGAAGCAACCATTTCGACTATAGCCTCGTTTTCATCAGGCTCTCGTAGCTGGAGTTGCTGAAGCTTCCAGTTCCTCTTGCCGTCTTGAGGGGCAAGAGAAACAATTGCAGTGGTTGACTGGAAAGAGTCCATCGTGAAAAATGGCGATATTACTATGTTGACGGTGAAAATGCGAGTCAGCTTGGACACAAAGACAGTATGATACACAAGTCGAGGAAGAAGTTCTCTGCGCCAGGTGATGAGCTCGTGAGGTGCATACAAAGAAAGTCAACTATTATTGCTCATCAATATCGGCTGACCATGGCCATGGCGGTCCGCCTAACCGAGTCTTCCTGAGTTCACGAAACCCCCACCCGGAGGAATGGCTGTGACTCTGGGGGTTCTGAGCTAACTCAGTCGATGTTCCCAGGTTCCCCGCAAAGATGGTAATTGAGTTCATCAACATCCGGGGCCCCGCATCGGAGACCGGACCGCACTTGAACCAAAGAGAAAGGAGTTAAAAGAATAATTATCAACAGCTTCCAACAAGATCAATCAATTCGACACTAATCCAGAAAACGACTCAAACATTCATTTCGCAAAAGGACAACTGAGAATGTCGACTGTTACGGTATTTTCGCCTTTTCCTCTGCCACAGAGCCAACTAATTGACGGTTTACTAGCTTTCTAAGATACTTCCGGCCACCAATGGCAATCATGAGCATGGGGTCACAGAGCTTCCGTCTCATGTTTCCATCAAGCCAAAGGAAGCCAATGGCTTCTCCAAGTCTAATGGTCACACCACCGCAGTTCAAGCTGTGGCCAATGTAACTGAGCATAAAACTGAAGCTGTTGGTGACTTTGGCTGGGGCCACTGGACAGTTCAGGGTACCATCTCTTCCAACCAAGTGCGTGATATCTCACTAACATGCTATCAGACGTCCTCATCCCCGCAAACGCTGGTCGGGGACTAGTCAAGAAATATCACCAGCGCCGAACCCTCTACCAGTATTTTGCACTATCTCTTTCTGGCCTCTGGGCCTTTTACAACCTCGAGAACACGTCTTACCGTGCAGCTGCACTGAGCTTCCTCTTCCCAGGCGCAGGCTTCACCGCCGTCGCCACTCTTGCGTCAACCGCCGCGTTCCTGGCTACTCTGGTCTTGATCCCCGTCACCATCTTCGTCTGGTTCGCCATGGGCGGCATCGCATTCCCAATTGGTCTATGGGTAGGCTCTGCTTTCGCAGCTGGCTACCTCGCCACAGACTCTCTATTCGAGCCCTCTGCCATCCTTTGGGCTATCTTCTGCTACACTGGTATCTTCTGGCTCATGAGTAACGCCCGCTCTCTCAATGCCGCTGGATACTCCAAGGCGCAGGAGCGTAATAAGTACCTCGTCCAAGCCGTGGAAGAGCAGCTTGCCAATGCTACGCCTGCACCTGCGCCTGGTTCCCGTGAACTCTCTCTCGATACTCTTCGCCATGTGCAGCATATGCTCGAGCGAGGACTTAGCCCCCATGACGACTTTAGCTTCCACGATGTCATCGATCAGTTCCAGACCGGCGCTGTTCGATACCAGCTCTATGGTGTTGTTGATGTTCTCAGCTTGTACCAGTGTCATTACGCTCCTGGCTTTCATGGCTACCTTTCCAAGGCTTCTCAGAACTGCATCGAGAAGAGTCTCCAGAAACGAATCATGAGGTTAGTCTTTCATCACCTCCCCATTCCTATGACTATTTTCTGATGTTCATGTAGCTATTGGAAGTGGGAGTCAATCTTTGGCAGGTTTACCCTCAGTGATTGGGACCCAATCAAGAAGGACAATATTGTAAGTGCCGACTCTTAACATTGAGCTGGTTTACGTCGCTAACTGGGCGTAGATGGTTACTGGATACCTCAGCTCCGCTATCGGTCTATACGAGCAAGCCTCTGGCGATCGTCGCTATCACAAGAAGAACGCGCTCGAGTTTGTCATCGACGACGGCAAACACTACAAGACCAACTTTGAAGGACTTGCTGATGCTCTTCACGAGAACATGACCGACAACCCCTACTGCCTGTATCCCTGTGAGCCCAACTGGACTTACTCTCTTTGCAAGTATGTCACAAAAATTGATCACCAACTGGGTCTGAAGATGGAGATGCTGATGAAAATTTACTTAGCCTCACTGGTATGGCTGGTCTCGTCATCTCTGATCGTATTCTTGGTCGCGATTGCGGAGAGAAACTCAGGAACCGCTTTGAACGTTCTCTCGAGGAGGAATTCACCGAGTGTGATGGTCGTATCCTCCCCATCCGCAGTGAATTCACAGGTCTTACAGTGAGTACATACCATTACCATCGCCATTCCAGCCTACTAACTCATTGACTCCAGCTTCCCGGTCTCTGCGGAACTCTCACCGACTGCATCAACGCCATGCTCCTAACCGCATACCTCCCCCACCTCGCCCACCGCAACTGGGCCATGATCCGCAAGGAATTCATCAAGTACGACAGCAAGGGCGATCTCGTAGTCAGGGACCTCAAGGGCGCTGACAGAATGGACCCCGGTAACTACCGCGCCGGCGAGGGTCCCCTCCGCGCATTCATCGCCGCAACAGCCGCCGAGTTCGGCGACGAGAAGATCCGCAAGGAGGCTCTCGAACAGCTCGACAACGTCTACTTCCCCGTCGAAGCCACCAAGACAGGATCTCTTCGCAACAAGGGCCTCTCAGCTACTACACAGGTGATTGCCCTCATGGCGCGCCTCGTCAAGCAGCGTGACTTGGCCAATGCTACGCTTCACGGACCTTCTAAGGAGGCTTTGAGTGGGCCCATCCTTGAGGAAGCGCCTTTCCCAGAAGTTCTGGTTGCCAAGGCATATAGCGAGGATGGAAAGAAGCTTGATTTGGTTGTGTATAACGGCAAGGAAGCTGGAGCCTTCAAGCTTGGGTTTGAGCGGTTGATTCCTGGTAAGCAGTACTCTGTCAGCACTGGGGGGTCTGTCACTGCGAACGGAGCTGGCAAGGCGTATATTGATGCCAAGGTCAACGGGCGAACTCAGATCATCCTCCAACCGATTGAATAGGTGTGTCAGTAGCTACACTTTCTTAGTTTTGGGATCAAGTGGTATGGGAACAAAATCCTTCTTTTCTGGTGCCTAGTCTATATATGCACGACCCTTCATTCAATCCCTTATGGTCAAGCAAGTAGCGACCGATTTTATAGTCCAATCTTAAATCCTCCTGGCCAATACTTCTGAAAGATCCGAGAGGGATCATACTTGCGAGAAATCTGAAGCAGCTTTTGCTTATTATCCTTCCCATAGCCATCATAAACGTTCTGGAACCCAGCTGCGTCTCCCATATAAGTGAAAGGATCATACAGGCCAGCCTTCTGGGTAGCATTAGCAATTGCCCAAGTCGTGTCCTCGATCCACTTGAACACAGCCTCATTATGCTCATCGCCACTCCACTCAACAACCTCTGCCCAAGCAATGTACGTGCCCTTCTTCTCAACATCTAAGCCTAGAGCATTCCCTCCGGGGTTGTACTTTTTAGAAGCTTTTGTCCAGAGAGACCCGATAGGTTGCCAGTCAACAGAAATCAGCACACGGTCCTTGGCGGGGAGGACCTTGTATAAGTCGGGAAGCGCATTGAGGAAACCATCATTCACAATCTGGATTCCTTCGAGGAGCTCTTCATATGTTCTCCCCGTAGTGGTACCGGCGATGAACTGGTCGTTGATCTTGGGATTGACGAGCTGGCCAGTCTCATCCGAGAACTGGGCAAGAGTCTTTTTCTCGAACGTGTTGGAAATAGCTGGAAGGTCGAAGAATGGCCTGAAGCAATCAGGCTCAGGATCTGAGTCGCCGTTGTAGAAGAGAATTACACCGCCAATAGTCGTCTCCTCGTCGACGGCAATAACCTGAGGCACAATGTGTGCAAGAGGGTCAGTATTGAAGGCAGAGAAATTTGCCACGGCCTGCAATTCTGTTAGCCCTGGTCAAATAGTTCCATCATAGTGTCTCATACCTTCAAGAACCCAGGTATGTCAGTGACACTGTAAATGCCAGCATAGATCTGATCAGATGGGAAAGTGGCGAGTTTGAACTTGGTGACAATGCCAAAATTGCTAGATCCACCTTTCAGAGCCCAAAAGAGATCTGGATGAGACTTTGCAGTGACTGATAAAATATTGCCACTGGACACGACGAGTTCATACTCGAGTACATTATCTGCTGCCCATCCTCGCTGGTTCCCGTGAAAATTGACGCCTCCTGCGAGAAGCAGACCCGGTACACCCACAGGAGAGAGACGACCACCAGCAACCGCAAGCTTATATTGGCCAAGATAGCGATAAACCTCGCCCCAGTCTAGACCTGGCCCAACCCAAACTGACTTTTTATCTTTAGCCAATTCGAGGGTTGTCAAATTTGACATGACGAAGAGCGGACCTCCATCAATATTATTGGCTCCTGTGATCGCCATATGTCCGCCACCGCGAAGACCAAAGGCTGTATGCCCGGTGCCCATCAGCTTGACTGCTTCAGCAACGTGCTTTGCGCTGATAGGACGGAAGACGCAAGCTGGGTCTAGAATCTCATTGTTGGACCAGAAGTTCTGCGACTCAAACTCAAATACTGCGTCCTTGGGATAAAAAGTGTTGTCGGGAAAGGCATGCTTGAGTGCAACGCAGCCAGACTCTAACTTCTCTTCTGCAATCGCAGGACAGGTTGCTAGCGACAGGAAACTGAAAACCGTGCTGCTCAGCATGACGAACAGCAGATGATTGACAATTAACGAAAAGATGGATGATGAAAACTATTGAGGTTGACCGCTACAGTTGAAATTTTAATACAATCGCCACGAGCTGGTTGCCGGATTAATTCGCGGACCTGCATGGCCCAGTCTTTTAGGGACCTTACGTGCATCGGTTCATTTACTGGACATGGTAGGTGATGATCGCTCCAGCAAGATCCAGAGATATGGAGTCGATTAAAGCCGCTGATTCGACGGCTTACGAGCCTAGTCAGCCTCGGTAAACATTCAGCCCTACCAGCCTACCCTATTGGTCTCTGGTAAGATTGACTGGACAATGGGGAAGCGGTATTAGGCCAAGACCAGATAAACTGGAAATTCTATATCTTAAAATGGATAATCTCTAGGACAATGCCTTAATGCCTTCAGTATGTGTCTAGCCTACCAGAACTTTACATAATCTCAGAAGCACTCTAAAGTTAACCACTATCAGCGGCTGCATAAACACGAGACAGCAATACATCCTGCGCAGTAAGTAGATTTCTCTATCATCAATGCAGAAACCTATCCTATAGCTGCAGGTGCTGTATCCAGGCCCAGGTTAGAAGTTATATTTATTATGCTTTTGCACTTGTGAATTATGCCGAAATCCACAAGGCGATTTTCACACAGCTTGTCTAAATTCGATCATCACTCGAGAAGGCTCGCCAGCTATATTCCAGGTGATAGATGGGGCCGTCGGCCCGTCGCGCTCCCTCATGATTCAGGCAATCGCGATGTCTATGTCTATAACTTCCTTGGCTATTTGTACCAGTTTTATCTCCTCGTTATTACACTCTATGACAATTACTTGAGCTCTTCCATCTTCGTGATCAGTTCGTTGCATCGGATTGGATTCTTTAAAGCCAACTTTCTATACTCCAGTCAGGTTGCGCCTATCATATTGCGAATGGCTATGAAATAGCCAATCAATGGCTTGGGAACTTCATTATCACAATGACCAGACTGCTTGCTACTGTAGATATACGCTACTAGGTCAGCCTTAATACTCATCGCCATTTTCCTCTTCTATCCAGAGATGATAAATCGCAACAACCTTGAGGCGCTCCAACATAGTATATTGTACTAACCTAATATGCGCGCAAAACGGCAGGTGGAATATGTCCCCAAATCTCCGCGCCCTCTTGATATCAATTGATGTTGAGTGCTAGTAGTATTCCCTCTTCAATATCCAAATAAATATCACATATCATCTTTCTTAGTCCTGTCCAAGCTGAATACCGTATAATCTTTGGATTCTTCGAGAAAAGATGTCATAGCGGGCTGCGCATCCATATTTCTTTATCCTTATTCCTTCAGCCGCTCCGGGCTCTATTTCAATAGCGTGGACGAAAATCTCTTTAGCGGCCAAACTATCGATTTTCATGCAGGGGCTCACCAATCGCAGCACTGTCATTAAAATGAGACCACCAAACCAGTCAGCAGCCACACTGGAACAGGTCTAGTCCGCCAGCTGTCACAGACGGCCTCAGCGGAATTAACTGCTAGGGGAAACGGTATTTATCAACGCTCCCCCCAAGACGCAACCTTAGTTACCGTTGAAGTTCTGTCACTGTCTCACCCATTCGCTCATTTACGGGTTTCTAGTCTCTCGTTATAGATTAATTCGACGCGTCAACGTCATGATGAACTCCAAGACACTCATTAGCGTGCTGGCTTGTCTCAGCGTCGGTGTTTCTGCCGGACCTTGCAAGCCAGTCCTCTCATGCTACTCAGGTCACCTCCGCAACAAGTGAACTCTCTACGTCAATTGATGTGACCACCACCATTTCTGCATCCGAAGCCGCTTCTACCACCGAGCTGAGCTCTCAGACAACTGAGCCCTCTACTACTGAGGACTCTACGACTGAGATAGCAACGACGACTACCGTTGCTGATACCACCACGGAGGCCGCTACCACTACCACCGAGGAAGCAACGACAACAACCGGCGCAGCGCAATGCCCTACGCCCTCGGCTTGCAACAACCTTGGCTTTGACTGGGCATACTACAGCAACCCTGCCCAAAACACCGACACGACCTACTCCAACTTCGTCCCCCAATCCTTCAAGCAAGCCTCTCCCAGTTATGTCGGCACGACCCGCCAGATCGGCGGTCTCTTCCAGCCTAGCAGCGGCGCCCAGGCAGGTCCAATCTACGGCTCCACGACCGATCTCGATCTCGATTACTTCGCCCTCAACCATCATGGCTATCTCTACAGTTGCGATGCCGGTACCTACAAGTTTGACATTCCCTACGCCAACGACGCAGTATACCTGTGGATTGGCTCAAAGGCGTACGCTGGTTGAAGCTCTAATAATGCTGATGCCAAGGCTCTGTATAACCAGCCTGATCACATTGCTGGTAGTGCACACTTTGAGATTGATCTCCCTGCTGGTCAATACATTCCCATCCGATTCGTTTATAGCCAGGCTCAGTATGGCGGTGGTTTCACCTTCACGGTCACAGCTCCCAATGGACAGGTTCTCGTCGGCAATGACGTTACTGCCAGCCCATACATTGTTCGCAACTCTTGCGATGGCATTCTGGCACCAGGTTACTTCCCTTTTGGCCAGGAGGTCTAGAGCTGAGGCCTGGAGGAGTGCCTTGAAGCACGGTTCATTCTGTTTGTGGCGATCGCTGCCGAAACTCTAAATTAGCTTTGTGTAAAGATAATATTAATTAAGAACATGTAATCAAAAGAATCTCAGATTTCTTCATAAGATGAACAGCAACATAATCATAAATAGCGACACAATGGCTGAAAAGTGGGGAGAAGCCGGAAGATAGGGCGTAAGCCGGAACACGGGGAGCGAGCGGGAAATCGGGGAGTAAGGGGGAAAACGGGGGACTAACACTGAAAGGCTGAAAAACTCAGTATACAGATAGTGCTTAAGGGGTATAAACTTCTACATCTATCCCAGCTTGTTTATAGTTAACATTATTTAATAACTACATCCTGTAATTAAGTTCAATTATTTATCGGTAGCTCATCGCTATATATCAACTCGATCCTGTCAATACTGCTTTTACTACAAGGGTTCCTAGCTTACCTTCTTTACACGAGACAGGCAACTGCTAACAGGCCTTCGATAACCTTAAAGAGCTTTAAAAACACAAGCTAGCAGAAGACATTTAAATAAAGACTCTAGAGGTTAATAGTAAATATAG
>JAAOAR010000244.1:0-90320 GCA_013395995.1 Fusarium pseudoanthophilum
GCTACCAGGCTCATGCAAATGCCAGTCAAGCACCTTGTACCCTCTCTGCTCAACGGCACCAAAGTCTGGCTGCAAATAACTAAAGATCCGACAAAGCAAAGTGCTAATCTTCTCCGATTCAACTTCGTCCTGATCGAACATACAGGGCCTCATCGTCAACCCCATATCCGGCCGCTTTCATGGATCGAATCCAGGAACTATCGGGGCTTGGCTTTGGGATGGCCATCCAGAATACAACGAGACTATTCTGGATGGGATCCATCGTAAACTCGGTCTGCCAGTACCGTAGATCATAGAAGAAGGATCAGGGGATGGTGTGGTTCCATCTGAAGAGAGTAGTTGCCCTCTGCGAGGTTCAGATCATTGTCTCCCTCGATTCAATCTTGTGCTCCATTCTAGAACATAGTTCTGACACATCCTGCCCTTGGAATTGCGGTTGAATAGATCGAGGCGACGTACAGAGATATTCGTGATAAACCCTAGTGCAGGTTGGTAGGAATAGCATGGAGCCATACTCGTTGTAGAAGCCGCACTTTGGCGAGATGAGAGCGAGGTGGATCTCACTGACGGTTATATGACTGCTTAGCCTGGTATGAGCGATGTTGATAATGGCTGCCCTGGTATGAAGCATGATATCCTTACAGTCCAGGATGGCCTCTGCGATATGATGTGCTTTAATGTGTAATATATAGGGAAAAGAGGGGATAATATATAAGATTCGCTGCCTAACATTTGCAGCGAGAAAATTGCGACTGGGTCGTTTTCTTTGCTCCAAGAAGCTGTTTCGGAGAGCACCATATTGTTGAGTATTTCCAAGGGGTATATTCGTCACCCAGAGTGGTACATTTGGGATCCAAAAAGATGCTCTCGTTGACTGGCAGGGATGTCAGGGTGAACAAACTTCCCTGGTGAATTCGCTTCACCGAAGTCATGAAGAGAAAGTCTCTCATAAACTTCCTGGGTCATTTTGCCGTCGAGTGCCTGGGCTGTTTTGCAGGCCAAATGAACACTTGTAATGAGTTCCGCGCTCTCGGTGAGTATATAAGCTTCTGGTTAATTTATATGACTCTTGCTGGTTGTTTGTATAGTTGAGTGAAGTCGAAATCCCCCTTTCCCTTGGCCAAGATATGTCGATCTTGTTTATTGAGAACATGTCTGGAGACCATATGTCTTGACCCAGAGCATATTGGATTAGGAGATATTGGGCCTAAAGATGCATTAATATCCTTGTGACCTTGGCCGTTGCTTCGCCGATCGCGTTTACGACGAGCAGTAGGAAAAGGTTCGTTCTTTTTCGAATTGCACAATCAGGTCTGACTTATGCTCAAGCTGAGAGTCGAATGTGATGTTGTGAGTATATATCAAGATCGTATATTATAGAATGCATTCTTCGGCATGTTTGCGGCTGGGGAAGGTGATCGCAAGACGAGTGAGCTTGTTGAAACTCGGAGGGGATTTTGACAGCGGGTTGCGGGTAGATTTGCCATCGATAATGTATAAACCCCCGGGATTTTCAGAAGCCTGATGTCAAAGGGTGAGAATGTTTTGAAGGGAAGCGTCGTGGGATGGACGATGAGGCAGTTGGGCGTTCATGCGACGAGAGGCTGACGCTTGTAGCTGAGAAGGCAGGAAACCTAGGCTTAGTAGATGTAGCGGAAGCAGTAGCATCCTCCGCGTGAGGGAGAGTACTGGCGGTGTCCGCATTGTGAGTGCGTAGTCAACGGTTAGGCGCAGGGCTTATGAGTCTCCGTTGTCTCGCTTTGAAAGGTGATTTTATCTTAGAGTAGTATTGAAAGAGAGATAGCTTGCTGAACAAGTGAAGGCTGTTGTGTGCTCGGTGGTCTTGCTGTTTGTCTGGTTAAAGAAGAAGCAGAAGATCTGGACGCGCAAGTACTCGCGTCTTGTTCAGCTCTTATATCATCGTTGCATGAAAACTTCTAGTGTAAGGTTTCTCTTTTGAAGATCAATGATGATCTTGTGTCTCGAGACACATGCATGTCTTGGCCAACGTTACACTTGTAAAGGTACATGGTCTGTTGGATCTCGTCTTTCATTCTCGATTCTCTTTGCCTTACAGCTAGGTGGCGTCTAGCTGCCTGATCTATTGATCAAGGAACTTGGCAGTCGTCGTCATCGTTGTCGTCACTATCCGGGCCGGTGAGTGGAGAGTTCTGTCTCCCATGACTCGTCGTACTTTTCGGGCTCCTTCACATCAATCCAACAGTGGTGAGGTTCATTCTGAAGTTCTACTGCGTTCAATGGAACTCGCACTTTGGCGTTGAAATGCGGAGGTCGACCGTTTCGTCATGCTCAACTTGTGTCTGCTGTTGGGGCACCTTTACGAATGCTGTAATGAAAGCTCAGCCTCCGTGGGTCATTGGGTTCTGGTCTTCCTTCGTTGCGGCGCTGTTCTCCTGCCGCCCAACCTCGTACATCCAACTCAGGTCGAAGGACAAGACTGACATCCTCCTTGGCCTCGTCATTGAGGTTCGATATCCCTTTGAGGCCATTAGCGACCTCTTGACGGTTGGCCTCTAACAGCGGGAAGTACTATTTGGTACGAACGTAGGTGCATTTGCGGCGTATGGTGGCTGCATCTTGAAATGCGTCCTTTATTTGCATCGAGGACGGAGAATACACATCTCAGCATCTCCGGAGCATCTGGGGTAAGCAGGTCAGCTATTTCTATATAACGCCGCCTCTCTACATATATAGTATAAAGTCAAGCGGGCCAGCGCTGTAGTTTCAGGCCAGGGTCTACCAAGTCTTACTGTTCTGGTATTAAGATGGTAGCCTGGCTTGTCCAGTGTAGGCAAACCTCCAGGGGCTCAGATCGAACTTGGCTAGCGAAAGAAAGTTTTCTCTGCCGCATGGGGGTTTTGAGAGGAGCCCTTCTCATCCTCGTTCGAGAAGCCGTTGCACACATCTGTCCAACTGACTTCGTTGTGATCTGCGTACTTGAAATGGGCGAGGACCTGGATCCCGCCATGGGCTCTTGCTGGTGGCTGTTTTCGTTGATGAGATCTGGTGGACTGTATATAATTGTGACGTCAAAACATTGAGGTACTGTTTCTTGTACGGGGTTGCTCCTTGGTCGGTATGCTTCTATTATAGCTTGTTACGACATCAAGACTTGTTCTTGTGTTTGTAGCTGGTATCTGGATCTGCCCAGTGTTGTTTTGGAGTTGCGGAGGCTGGTCTTTGGCTTCCCTGTTGTCGTCTGGGAGCTGATAGTTGAACTTTCTGGTCGCAGTTGTCGGTGGTCTGTTTTATTTCGCGGTAGAGTCGGTGCAAGCCGGGCTGGTGACAAATAAGTTGTCCAACTACGTACAACTGGGTTTCACTTTCGAATATCGCTTGCATGAGAGGCGAGTGCGGGGTACGCACTCGAGAGGATGACCGTAATCGATCAGGCGGTCGATATATTCCTTGCAGGGAAAGAGGAAAGCCGGCTGTGGAGGAGTGTATCAGGGGTCTCGGGCCCTCCTCCACAGCCTCGCTCCCAGCATCCAAGCCGCCAACGATCCCAGCTCGGAGCTGGGATAGCTCCAACCTCATCACGCTAGGGAATTTATTAGCTTCAGATTACATATACTTCATTGTCGGGAGAGACTTACTGTATCTGGTTTGCCAGGTTCACCACTTGTTGTCTCAAGGCGTTCATTGTTCCATTCTGTTCTTGGATGATATGTAGCATCTGGACAATCAATCAGCGGTAAACCTCTTCCAAGTTTAGTAAGTACTCACTATCCTTACCAGGCCAATCAGCATTGAAATGTTCAATTCCAACACGTTTTGTTGGTCCATCGTTTTGAGACCAAGATGATTTTATGCAGAACGACAGGGAAGATAGGTGTTTCGACATGAGTTCGACTGTTAAATTTCGATAGGCCAGGGGCATAGATGGTATCATTGCACCTCAGTATATACTGTGCTCTCCAATCTTCCAAATCAGCCAGGTTCTGAAGCATTATGTTTTCTTAAGACTCACGTAGTATCATCAACAGACCCATGTATATGAAAGGAGATAACTATTGAAATGCACTAGGGGGGCAAAGTCTTATCTTTTAGTGTTTGAATCTCTTGCCGATTATATCATAACGACGTCTAACAGCTTGTTGCTTCTTCTCAAATTGTTTTTTGTCGGCCATGGTTTAAAGGCAGTGACGATAAGGAGCAATGTACGTACTTAGAAAAAGTAAACTTACAAATTACCGGCGTAAATGTCTTAGTCAGTACACTACAAAAGCTGGGCTTTACTCGATAGCCAACATGGAGGAAAGGGGAACAAAATTGGCTGAAGCATGCTGGGATCTGAGCTTCTATATTGCTGATCAGTTGGGAGATATCAAGCTCCTCTGAGTCTAGATCTCTGAAGGCCTTGGAGAAGGAGATAGAATTATAACCGGAATGTCAAGATGCAAGTTGGAGTGGTCGATTGAGAAGGGGGAGAACTGGGCTTCTTATAGTTGTTCCTGGCTGACATAAACTGATGCCTAAGACTAAGAGATAGCAAAGATCCGAGTATTTGTGTTTCGACATTTGGAACCATTTCCTTTCGATTGTTGCCAAACCCAACAAGTTATACACTTCTTGCAAATACAAGTTGTGCTTCTTCTTGCTAGCAATCAGGCAAAGTCATTTATGCAGCGCCCGCAAGCTGATTGAGTTTTCACTTGAATTGGGTCAACACATGTTTAGTAACAAACTTTAACAAGAAAACTCTGCTGATTTATCTACAAATACAAAGCAAAGCAGTTGGTGTTTGTCCCTTACACGCTCATTCATGAAGCGGGTCTGTACATGCAAGTAAACACAATGACGTTAGCGGGGTAAAGTACCTCGGCCTGCGACACCAACATCAACATCACGACATTCTTGCTTGGGCCTTTCAAACCTTGGATACTTCACTTCTTTTCACCAAACTCGGCTTTAAAAGCACAGATAGAATCATCGAGTCAAACACAACTGTCTGAAGTGAATTTACTATGGCGCCATCACTTCTTCTCTTACCCTCCCCTCCCCGACCTCCATCCGCCTCAACACTATCAGCTGCCTATCGCTCACCATTAACATCTGTTCTCACCAAACTCAAACAATCACCAACTCCCCAGACTCTCATAGTTGGCCTCGCGCTTCCTCTTCTCAGCGGCTCATCGCCCAACTCAAAGACAATCGCATGGACAAACGCTCAATACCTACTTGCAGGTCTTTATACTCTGACATCCGTCATCTGCGCCAAGGAGAGCATTCCCGTTGACGTGGGCGCTGGCAAGGGAAGTGTGGATGTGCGCATTATTCTGATCGATCATGAGAGGGGACGACGCTACGAACCAGATTTTGATGGAGGGTTCGAGGCGAATTGTACGGCTGTGTTGGATCTAGCTGCATTTGCGACAAAAGTTAGACCATGGGAGGCTGTTTACCACCCCAGTTGTGAAGAAGGTTATGAGTTGCTTTCTTCGTTTCTCAAACTTGCAGAGAAGAAGCAAACGTTTACTCAGAGCCAACTTGTGGCTATCGAAGGTGGAATCAGTTTGACAGAGGGATCAGCTTTGTCACCAAAAGAACAACAGAAGGGCTTCAACACTGTTTGTCTTGGTGGCACGTTTGACCATCTTCACCCAGGTCACAAATTATTGCTTCATGCAAGCGTTCTCCTTCTCAACATCCCACCAAAAGACTCCGATAAGACATGCACCCTCATTGTGGGGATATCGAGCGACGAGCTTCTCGTAAAAAAGAAATACGCTGAAGAGCTTCAATCATGGGATGAGCGCTCTCAGACTGTTCTCTCTTTCCTCTCCACGCTTCTCGACTACGACACAACATCTACATCACCACCAATAGAGCGCACATCTGATGAAGCAATCGCTTTTCTACGCGACGGAAGAGTCAAGGTGCGATGCATCATACTTCGCGATCCCTTTGGCCCACCAATCCACGAAGAAGATGCCGATGCAATTGTTGTTTCTGCAGAAACACGTAGTGGAGGCAAAGCAATCAATGATCGTAGGATTGAGAAAGGATGGAAGCCACTCGAAGTGTTCGAGATTGATGTCCTGGATGCTGACGAGGTTGGTGACGGGGAGGTGAGCAAAACAGATGATTTTGCGACAAAGATTAGTAGCACTGCGATTAGACAGCAGAGGGCTGAAGCAAAGAGACGGTGATTTCAGAACAATGCCATCAGCAATTAACTACGACGGCCCGAAAACTTTGCTTGTTTTACATCACAAATCTGATGCCTTTGGGGATACCTTTTTGGGTGGTGAATGAATTGGTGTAAGTGTTTTGCATTGGAGCCTTCACTACTGTAGGGCTAGACAATCGCCACAGTGGCATCAGCAAGAAGCAACACCGCATGAGTCATATGACTCAAAGCATCAATTAGAAGACGAAGTTGTTTATAGAAACAGTAAAGTGTTTGATAGATTGTAGTCATCACGAGATATGTCTACCAAGTTCCAGCAGGCACCAGATGCACCGTGTATACAAACAGTGCTAACAAGCGCAAACACTATGCGCTGATATCATGCCCGTCCCTGGTCTTGATTCTTTTTGTGGCTGCCCCTCCATCATCATTGCCCCACGTTCAAGTTTTTGCCCAACTTTACCTTCAACTCCAAACCCATACACAAACCACCAAGCAAATCCTGACGAACAAACACACAAATTCACCATGGACCCCCTCGACAACATGGCCGGCGCCCCCGTGCCCAAGAACTTTGACGCCGAGAACGCTCAGAACAACGAAGACGTACGCACCCTACCTACCCCACGATCTGAAACAACCCCTCCTAACAGAACCCCGTAAATAGATCGAGAAGCAATTCGCCGTCAAGGTCGTCCAGCACATGCAGACCTACTGGTCCATCCTCGAGCGCGTCAAGGGCTCGTCCCTCCGCCTGACAAAGATCGACGACGAGATCATGGAGCACCTCAAGACCGACTTCCCCGAGTTCGACCCCGCTGCCAAGGTCAACGAGGACGAGATGAAGAGCAAGGCCGGCAAGGAGCGCTGGCGAAAGTTCATGATGGCGTATGAGAAGAAGGTCGACGACTATAACTTCGGTACCATGGTGCGCGATAGACCCGACGTTGAGTACGAGGAGGATACCACAATCTTTGTGCCTCGTATGCAGTTTTACGCTCTTGAGATTGCACGGTAAGTTCCTAATGTGCTGGGATGATGGAAGTAGAGACTAACGGGGTGCAGAAACCGTGCTGGTCTTAATGACTGGATCTACGAGCAGGCTCAGGCTCAGAAGAACAAGTCCAAGTAATCGAAGACAAAAGAACGAACAACAAACAACAGCAGCTCTCCAAAGTGAGCCATGCGTACGCCCACGGCGTCGGGCCTTGAGCCCACATGAACCCTTGCAGGACAGGGAACAGTCTGGGTGGACTTTCTGGTAAGGGCGATGCAAGGCGTCAATGATCTATGCAAATCATGATCACGAACGTACGATCCAAATTGAATCCGATGGTTTTTCGTGTATTAGAATATCCCTTGATACCCTTAGAAATACATGGCATCAAAGTTTGGCTCCATGATTTTGTCTAGAAGTGCTACCTTAGGGTAGGTAACTTGTAATCGAAAAGTTGGCAGTTTGCACCTGGATGGCTTTGAACATCATTACGAAGTGAATAAAAATCGATATTCAAATCTTCAATATTCGGCTGTGATTTGATTGCATTAAAAGCAGGTATGGTTGGGGAAATTCAGAGTGTGCGAGACTCAGTGTTTAACAACAAATTAAAGCCAGAACCAAGAGGCAGTTTTCACATCACGGTTTCACAATTCAAGCATAGTTTAGTCATGCATCATTACATCAAAGCCGTAACTTCTGCTCAAAGCATGAAAGTTGACTGAAATAAGTATCATCTCATTTCCATTCTCAAGATAACATTACACCTTGAGGAACTCATCAATGTCCACCCTCTGAAAGTAGTTAATGTGTCCAAACCCAACCCAGTGCTGCGCAAGCCGATCGTGACTGACGAATATAAGCTGGCTCTCAATATACCGATCTGTTTTTGTTAGCGAAAGTTCATTTCGAAGCCTAGACTAAGTGAGACGATGAACTCGTTCATGACTGACCTGAAGCGAATCCTGTATTTGCAATATGTCCTTTGCTGTGAACTGCTCTCATTCCCTGGAAGCAGGGATCTACCGGTGGACCGTCTACGACTCCATCGGGCCCAATATCATCAGCTACAAACGTGATTTCTCCCCGCGGAACATTGGGATCACCAGTTAATTTAATAGCCTCCAGCCGTCCCTGAAACGTCCGTCCTTCAGTCCGTCTCGCTTCCCACTCTTCATCAGACTCAGAGCCTCGTCTTACAAGACCGAGTTCTTCATCCGTCGCGCTCGTCTCATCGTCAGGTTGGTGTATGAGCAAAAATTCGCAGCCATGGGTACTGTAATCGCCGACCCATATTCCCCTCCACGGCTTCAACACAGTCGGCGTGTATAACTTGGGATCGAGGGTGGAGTACGTGATGAGCTCCTCGCCGACGTGAACGTTGGGCATCCCGCCGTCGACTGCGGTGCGTGATAATCTTAGCATATTGTATACCCCACCCAAACCAGCTGCCATACCGATTCGGGATAAACCACCCGCCATTTCCATCCACTGGCGAATGCGGAAGAATCGCTCTGATACTTCTTCGCGGCGCTGAGGTCGAGACGATGGTGTTTTCACAAAGATGCCCTCTGACGTTACTTGTGTGCTGCTACCTGAGACATGGTGGTCTGAAGGGATGTGAGGCGGTGGCCAGATGTTGCCGTATGGGAAACGCGAGTTGAGATTTTGCTGGGCTTCTTCTTGATCGAGCTCGCATGTTAGCATGAAATTGCTAAACAGAGCATCGATTCTGTCATCCAGAGTCACGGGCATCTCATCAGCGAAGCGATTGGCACCAGGTCGATTCAGAAAATCCTCCGGAGCCCGTTCCCCCACGCGAAACTGCAGCACAGGCTTATCAAGATGAAGTTTGACCTTGGGATCGAATTCATTGATCAAAACGTCGCCTTGTCCGATGAAACTTTGCTGTATTTGCCGGTCTCTACTGGCGAGTAATTGATAGCCCTCGATGCAACCCCGCCGAGGATCATAGCGAACAATCATGAGTCTTCCAGTGAGATCTCTATCGCAGAACCAGATTTTCTGTCTGGGGAGGAACCAGAGACGATCGTGAGCGACGTAAAGCTCATGATAGCTGTCGCAGGGCTGGGGACTTGTGAGAGTGACGCCTGGGACGTTTTCTTGAACGAGGGGGTACCAGAGGACATCTGAGAGAGCGTGCTTATGCAGATCCCGACATGTTGCGGATATGGCGGAGAGGTCGTAGGGAGAAAGATGAGAAAGAATGTTGTCTATGAGTTCAGGAGGGAGATTTAGAAGAAGAGGAGGCCCGGGGTATGAACCTGATGATGGCTCGGACAGTGGTGATTGGGGTTCACTGGAGGACATTTTGGAGTGTGCCCTGATGAGTCAAGTTAAAGAGACCGTTCCTATCTGATGAGCTTGATCAGATAAAATGATGGATATACCTTGTTTTTATCAGATCGGGGTCCAAAGCAGGGCAGGGGTGGCGAGCTGATGAGTCGAGGGTGGATGGTCTAGAGGGTCTGGACTGGCAGCTTCAGCGGTGATGATGATGGGGGAAGTCGAGTTAATGCAGCTAAGCGGAGTTCAGCCGCAGGAGATGCCGACTCTAGAACGGAACCACTCGGTTCTGATCAGGTCATGAGAGGGAGGGAAATACGAGTTAACAATTTGGGTCAAGGAGTATGTTTTTGTATGACAGCTTTAAATGTATTGGGATATTTCGTTGACGACATTGTCTTGCTATAGATAGATTCATGCGGGAAGTGGGGAGATGATCAATCACTCGCCGACGTACGGAGCATTCATTCATTCACCAACTCAAACAGAGCAAGCAAGTCAATAAGATATAACAAAGAATAGTAACTAAAGTAAATATTATCTCAATATAACTATGAGATCAGTCACACTTGTTCATACCCATGTCTATCAACATGCATTATCAATCTCCATCCTCGTTAGGGAACTCTTGCGCCACTAGCTTCGGTGGCTGGGCCGCTTGAGGTCTAACGCCTGGGCTGTCTCTGTCTCTGTCTCTGTCCTCACTCTTGAGTCCCCCCAGCTTTCGAAACACCAAATCTACCCCCAAATCACCAGGTCACGCGCTTCTCTCACATCGCTCACTCAATAGTGCATCATTCAAAATCTCATTCATTGGACCTCAGACTCTCCTGTACTACTGGGAGACTTGTTCTCTTGGCCAATTATAACTCTAGCGACGTCATCTCCCGTCGAGAGTATCTTCTTCGCCGCCCACGTCACGTCGTTTTGCTCTACTATACATCTTCATCTCTTTGTGACTTTACTCTTGATACTATCGCTCAACTCTCTTTGAATATCGTGAACATATCCAAACTCGCCGATGATGAGCTCGCTATTACCGCTTATCTCGGAAATCCTTCCGATGATAATGCCCGCCTCTGCCAACATCACCCGCGCCAAACAGCTTGAACCAACGCATCCTACTGTCGAAGGCCCTGTTATTGAACGTCCTGCTGTTGTCGGAAAGTGCGACAATATGTGCGTAACTGGTAGGTCGAGTTGTCTTGCATCTATGTCTCAACCTTATCGCTCACACGTCAGTTGTCACAACGCGACCACATTCCAAGTCTACAGTTCGACATAACAGTGAACAAGGTAAGCTCCCTTTAAACCTGTCTACTGTATATAAAGTCTGATGATGAGTTGTAGATACCATCATATACGCCGTCTCAGGGAACGGCGTTCTCATCGTGAATGAGGCTGTCAACTCTGAACTGAAACACCATGATCTTGCACCTGGAGACTTTGCCTTTGTCCCCGCCTGGGTCGAACATCAGGTCAAGAACGACACAGACGAAGATGTTCAGTGGCTCATGATTCAAAACGGCTCAACTCCCATCCGCGCAGACTTGACGGAATGGGGAGGCGATGTGATCCAGTCAAAGAATTGAAGCAAACGACGACGCATTTTCATTATTATATCGACCTATTTCATCGGCTATTCCTGAGATACCATCCACTAACTTGCGCATCTCGATCTAACCATCTGAATCACCGACTCTCTACTAACACGGTCATCGAACACTTGCGCGTGGTCCAGTTTCGGGAACATGACTACTTCAACACCATTATGCGACTCTGCCACCATGCCGTTACGGCCGATGCCAAGATCAACGCCCAGATATTCTGCAACTGCTGTAGTGTCGACTATGAGGTCGCGACCAGACAGCGTAACGGCAACATGCCTCGCATGATGGCCGTCACTTTGAGTCCCCAACAAATCTTCTTTCCACAGGATATTTTCACGCCAAAAGAAATGTCTCCCCAGACAAAGTGCGACACCTGGGTCGGTGCTAGCGAAATACCACAGTTGCCATTCATTCGCCCTCCTGGGCCTTCTTCGAGTAAAGTTGTACGCTACATCGGGAAGATGTAGCATGATGGTCACAGGGTCGATGAGGACAACCGAGGGCACACGATGTTGGAAGCTTGGGTCGTGGAGCATATGGGTTGTCAGGACGGAGCCGTAGGAGTGTGATACCAGGGCAAATTTGTGCCAGCAGTGGTGTTCCAGGATGGATGTCATATGAGCCAGGAACTCGGTCTTGTCGAGAATAGCTGGGGTGAGGCGGAATGAGATGGGTAATATCTCAAGGGCGATGACACCAACACTTCCGTTCCCGTCACCAGTCTTGTGAAGACCTGCCAGAAAACGAACATATGTCCATAACCCGATACCGATACCGTGGAAGAAGACAACAGGGAGCTTATCTTCAGCTGTATGAGGGCGGTGCCAGTAACTCAACCGTGTGGAGGGAGATTTGGGACCAGGGAATAGCTCTTGGGGCCGTGGGGGAAATACGCGAAGTGCAGAGGAGCGAGGCCGGCGGTGGAAGTCGAATCCGTGCCAGCGAAAAGCAATATGGGTAGCCTGGTCAAGGAAGAAGATGATAATATACCAAACAAGACTTCGATATGTTGTTGTGATACCATCAATCGTGAGACGAAGGCTTTTGACGTTGCCCCGCCCTTCCTCGAATTTTCGACCGAGTCGTTGTTCAACAAGGCCCAGATAGTGCTCAACTTCCTCCTCAACCGCCTCCTCATCATCCACCAACCCTGAACCACCCCCCCTCTCAAAGAAAGCCCATAGCATGAACTCTCTCACATTCTCCCTCCGTATCTCCTTGGGATCTGCGTCAAGAAACCACCATCTCAGATAAATCTCCAAGGACGGCACGTTCCCGAAACATCGCTCAAATAGGGCATTTCGGTCTTGGCGCGACAGCGCTGTTGGGTGGACTGCATCCTGTTTGAGCCGCTGCAGGTATGGTCTATATATAAACAGATAGAACGCCGCTTCTGCCAACAGTGCAGCAAGCAGAACACACACAAATGGGAAAACGACGGAAACAGGTTGGATGAGAGGGAGGAATAAGATGAGAAAGATGTAAATTAGAGGCGTGTAGCGAAAGAAGGCGATGGATAAGCGAATAAAGACCCATTCACCGAATGACGTGCCGATCATGATGATATGACACTGGCCGGTTCAAACCGGGCTATATGCTTTGAAACAAGAATTTGGTGGTTTTCATGGGAGTCGAGTAGATTGGAGTTTGGTTTGGAAAAGAGGAAAAGATCGGTGACGTGGTCTGTTGAACACATTCTTCTGTTGGGGCGATGGTGGTAGGATGAGCCATTGCCTGAAGCAGTACAAGGGTCGCAAACACGGAAGGATTGTGGCTTGAACTGTGGCTCGTGTGAGTCAATGAAGAACTCACTCAAGTGGGGCCGGGTCGATCAGTCAGTGCCATGCGGCGGTCCACTCCACTGATGGTGGGCAGGTGGGGCGGTCCGTCAGTGGAGGGAGGCTTCGGCGGGCCGTACCAAGACTTGACCCCACGATCTACAACGACTTCATCTCAACATCAGAACAAAGGACCCTTTGTATACCAAACAGCAAACTCGTTCATTAGGTCAATTCTCATTTCTAATAATATAAAAGTATTTGAAATCAATGCCGTGCTGTTGTGTACTCTATTAGCAATTCCAAATAACCATGAGTATCACGAATAACGTCGCACGTCAACAGCTCAAGATAACAGGTCGGGGGCTGTATTTTTCGGATCCATGCAGGGGCCTTGAATCTTGTACGAGGGGAAACTGCAGCCTCTCCACGAAGTCTATCGCAACGACGAGATGGGTGATTACTGATATCGGCGTATACGAGAAATCGATTCCTAGCCCTAGAAGCACAATCTGGTGACACTACAGCTGGGTCTTGTATAATTGGCTAGAAGTCGTGTCCATGTCTGTCAAGCTCTCATTGCGGGTATCCTGTGGCATATGACAAGTCTCAGAAAGGAAACACAGAGGACGAGGTTTGCGCATGTGCAGGCAGCCAAATACGTGGGATTCCATCCAATTGTATCCATCAAAGTTGTTCCCCAGCTTTCTGAACCACATCTGAGCCTAACCAACTGTCACCCGAATTTGAAGATTGTACAATGCTTACGCCGTATCCCCATGCGCAAGGTTTCACAGAGTGTGGCTGTGTGGGTACTGGTTCTCTACCTCCTCTCCTCACATACCTGCTACATTTTGTAAGTACCCAGCCAGTACTGAGACTGTGGAGTGAGAACTGTCAGGCACCACATTCATCCAACCACACTTTTCACAATAAGACGTTGCGAACCATCAGATCTGCAGCCTCCCTCTCTGTCTCTACCCTTTCAAATTTCTGGGGACTATGCCAGTTGGTATCACACGAGTCCGGGCGGCTCAATTACGCATTCTCCCGAAAATACAGGATCTCGGATTCGGCGGTATACACACACAATCGGAGTTACATGAAACTTCACACGCAATGGTACGAGGCTTACGAAGCAGGAGGGAATATCTCTTCATTTCTTTTATACACAATCGCTGCCGTAGCATAGTCAGCCTTGTCGATAATGCACAACCCACGCATGCAGGTAGCTTCTTCAAGTGATTCGCATAGTGAAGCGTCATAGGTAGACAAGGATCCTTCACCAACATCATCGAGCGAGCATCTGCACACACCCTTGGACAATCCAGACAAAACGGGTGATTGCAGAAGCATATCGACGTTGCACATGCGACCGCACCCACGTAGGAGGGGGCATGCTGTAAATGCGTTGGCGCTCGCAGCGGCCTTGATACACTCGGGCTGTATGACCGACATTGTGATAGATGCGGAGTAGTCAACCCGATATGTTTGACCGGCCTTGCTTGTTGGGCATGGAGAATGAAGAGGAAAGAGGAAACATAAAACAACTTCAAGTGAAGTAGAACAACCCAATGCCATCGGGTGACCCGAACGACGCTGCAAAGAGTCGAGTCACGCACAAATCTTCTGGTAGTCAGTTGTCAATGGCCCAGCATTATTATCTTCCGGTGTCTGACACGACACAATGGGTGATTGTGTATACAGAAATAGCCAATCTTTTGTCGTCGTCGACTTATATGAGGTGTGAAGAGCAGAAAGACAATAATAGTTAATGTGCTGAAGCGTGGGGGGTAGGATAGGCTAGGAGTGAGGTTGTGAGAGGTTGTGAATACTGGAATGTGATTGGACGATGCGGGGGAAGCAGGAGTGTCGTTCCCTGGGCCTCCCATATATAGTCCTCCTCCCCCCTCGACCATTTTCTCTCATTCTCCCCCTTTCGTATCACTTCACTCTCCCCATCCAAACCCCATCAAAAAAATCTTCCCAGTCGCATTTCCATCTCACCGCATCACTTGATAGCGTTCATGAACCCTTTAAGTCCAAGTAGGACAACCTTGCATCCACACTTGTCCTACATTGCTGCTGCTCTCACTTGATCTCCATATATCCCATCACACTTGTGAACGACCCCTTCCACTTAGCATGGCAATCAATCCTTTCCTCAACAAAGATGAGATGACTTCTCGTCGTTCTTCCCGCATTCCTCCCTTGTCGTCTTCCGCCCCGGAGTTTACACAAAGCAGTGTCCTGCTGTCGTCCCAGAGCTGGATCACTGAAAAGAAACCCCATTCAAAGAAGCGCAAGACCCAAGACGACCCTGCTATTGGCAGTGCCGCTTTCAGAGCTCGCCGCCTGGCTGAGATCCCTCGCCGTGTTCAGCGGATCGAAGAAGCGGATGCTTGGCCTCGGGATGAAGTTCCCAGAACGCCTGGCCTATACCAGCTGCCAGACTGGGACCAGTGCTCAAACATAGCCCAGGTGTCCTCACCTGGCCTGGAGCCAGAATATGAGCTCTATCAGACGGCTCCGCTCGAGCCATATGGTGTCTCACTTGAGGCGGCCATTGATAATTGGCGAGGTAGCCGGCAACCGTCCCATCTCGCTCATGACGGAGGCTTTGCTTACGCGGGGTCCTGGTGCCACACAGCGCCCGTGGAACCAAGTCACCTGGAAGTAGAGTGGCACAACCCTGAGCGAGTCGTCCTCGCAGACGACTGGTGCCCTGAGACACCCAGGGACACTCGACTCTCCACGCCAGATCTGCCTCCACTGTCGACAGACTTTGAGTTTTGTCCATGCCATGGCTCGGGCGAGCATGAACAAGATAGGATAAACCAAGAGTTCTACTTGGCGACAAGATCCAAAATGGACGTGCAGAGTATGTTAATACTTACATGGCCAAGAGGCCCCCTTCTCTTGCTGACGAGTACAGTGATAAATGCGCTGGCGCACATCGCACAGGACCAAACAGTATCCGAAAGTGCGTTCCGACAAGTCTCGCGAGAGATGAAGGATGCGTGATGGTGAAGTGAAGGTAGTATTGGCGACATCTGTATAGGTCTGAGTTCTGGCGTTAATGAACTGGCATGATGAACTGAGCAACGTTTTGAAGAGCGACGAAGCTATTAATAATTGGATATGTGTATATAGAGTGTGTTGGTATATTGTGCTTAAAGAATGATCATATGCAGGCAATTTGTGTTGAATATTTCTTTTGAGGATGAATGTCATTCGATTTGCTGCTCATTGTAAGGGTAAGTGAGATATTGCGCATATTAAAACAGAGACCTTTAGACAAGAAAAGATGCGAAAGTGAGAGAGGGTGTTGGAAATGATGAAAAATTGAGGTATTGAGATGCGTTGATGATATGTTTACTTTAACATCTGTTTAGGAGGAGACTCGATGGACCCAAAATTGGGGAAGATCTTGAGTGAGAAGTGAGACGAGACTGGGAGGGTGAAAATGGAAAGCAGGCAGAAGCGCCACATTGGCCTGAGGCAGAAACCAAGGCGTTCAATTCCCCGACCAAAACTGGCAACACCTCGGACGACAAGAAGTCGATAATTCGATTGATGAGGCTCAAATTAGACAGCCAAACTGACGAATCTGCTGCGATCATGCAATGCCATCTAAAAAACGCATCCTCTAACATGAGAAATGACAGCGTGTTTCTCTACCTGTGCCCCCATATGTTGTGCCCAGCGATGAATACCAGCTGACTTGACCTTGTGGTGACTGTCAATGACACAGCATAGAATTGAGCCTCATCCCCTTGTCATTTTGCTGTGATGATTCCGTAGGTAGGGAACGATGCGATGCGATGGCGGAGGCTGCTTTTAGGCTGGCGTGGTTGACCCAATGAATGGAGTCTCAAAACGCAGTATGAGAGGTGAAAAAACCCTCACGTCATACTTGTAAGGCCATTATCAACGCCACTATCGAAGTCGACAATAAAACTAGAGTAGACTCGTTCATTGTTATTCCATTTCCATCGTTCAGCAGTTGGGCTTTTCATCTTACATACAGCACCAACATCGACCTGCTTGATCGTAGTCTCACCAACGGAATTGGTTACGTCATTCATAATCGCCTTCATTCTTAATACAGCGATTGTTTTTGAACACACTTACAAGCGATATAGAAGATACACAATAGATAAAAACAACATGGCCGAGAATTACGTCCTTCGAATCACAGCTGGTCCCGATTACGATCAAGCCCAACAGGTCGAGGTCCCTGTCAACACCGCCAAGCCCATCACTATCAAAAGCGATCGCGCTGATATTGAGCTCAACGTTCGCGTCAACGACTACAAAGGCCTTCCTCGCAACTCACCAACGACTTCACCATACTTCTCAACCGAGCCTCACGCCTACAACAGGGATCAATACAGCATCTCATTCCGCTTCACACCAAAGAAGCCCTCCAATGATGAGAGCAATGGTATCAAGGCCACGGATCTTCAGTTTGGCAATGACTTTGATCATCCCATTCGAGATCGTCTACCGCCTGGCTTCAACACGGCTATGAGTATAGTGCGCTGGTGGATTGATCCTGGTCTAGATGGCGATGCGTATGCTGATAAGCCCTTCTTGTATGGCCCTGCGTTGAGTTCTTTCAACACTATTCATGTGGGCAAAGGTGAATTTGATGAAGAGAAAGGTGGTCTTTGGTTCGAAGAGGGTGGTGATGAAGATGGCCTCGAAGCTCGTGAGGAAGTCGGCGCTCCTCTTACCAGCAAGGCGAGAATGAAGTGGGCTCTCAGAGCAGATGCCAAAGAGAAGTGGGTGTTTGAGTACGACCAGACATATGGCTTTGACTTCTTCAATCCGTATCTCAACTTTTCAGACCTCGCGTTGAACCTACCTGGCTTCCAGCTACCCATCATGAAGTACTGGGACGGTCAAGGTCTCAGGTAAGCCAACACCCCTTCTTTTCCACATCACTGAGGACATTTTGTCACACTCTTTCCATGCCTTTGCGTTTACACTCGTTACAGGCCCGGCCCGAAACGCTCACATCAACTCAGATATGTCTTGCGCAACAAGGAGACCGGGGAGCCGTACCTTGTGATTCTGTTCTCGCTGTATCACAAGGATTATGTAAATGAGGATGGGTCTTTGAAGGAGGGGGCACAGGATTCTTTGAAAGAACCTGAGAAGGTCACTGGGGATGATGAAGAGTTTGACGGGGATGGAGCGTTGAAGGAGGCGACAGAGCAGTTGGGACCGAAGATTGATGAGAAGGGAAACGAGCAAACGAGTGTTGACGATCTCGACTAGGAGGGCAATTAGACATAAGGCTGGCGAGGATGTAATAGAATTCTAGATCTCGGGATGATAACCTAAAGAGGGAGAAAAGAAACAAGCTTCTTCGATCTCGTGTTTCGGGTACGTAATGGATCGTATCCTCACTTATTTTCGGATCCGTCTCTCATTCGTCCCTAAAGATCCCATTTTGTGGCTTCACATCGTTTGAATCATTCAAGCAATCTAAGCATGAGCCTAATGAGTAATGGCTGCAACAGCGGAGAACCCGGTCACATGAGCATTCACGTGCTCGTTCATCAACGCTTCTCTTCCATGGATCTGAAGCCTGTCACAAAAGACACAATTCCAGTTACAGATCCTCGGTACCGTCCACGCATAAATGGCAGCGCAGGATCTTTTTCCCGTCCACTAGACGTACACGTATGCCCAGATTTCGCCAAATTGTGTGCGTGCGGGGTGTGGAATCTCAGATCTGCAGACGAGATATCTCATCCGGTAATAGCAGGACGTTTAAAAAGCAATCTCTGCTTTATTACCGAACGAAACCCCCTCAAAAGGTCGAGACTGTTTTGCTCCTCGGGTACATGGTCCAATTGGAAATCCTCTCGGCTCTTATCATCCGAGCGTGGCTTTCCTAAACAAGTGGCTGCCGGAGCGGCATCTCAATATCCAGCAGGTCGTTTGGTGACGTGGGGAACTTGGCGTGCGAAAGAGGCTTGGTCTAGGGGTTTAGCGTTTGGCTTTGTTCACGTCCGTCTTGTTCCCGATGCCTTGGTGCCGGGGCTATGATGGATGACTACGGGATTGTCCCCGGATGGGTTATGTGCCAAAGGTCGTATACGTAGGAGCGGAGAGGGAGAGGGAAACTTGATCTTCCCAACATCCTCTCTTGTTACTGTTGCAACTGACCTTGTAACAACGGTGAAAGTTTTGTGTTTCTTCAGCTGGTGTCCCTGTCTTACACGCAACCACTGATCGACCCGAGTTATCACTGCCCTCTCCCGCTGACGTCCCTGTCTCTCAACCTGACCGTGCCGCACAGAACATGTCCTCCATGACCCATCGGAAAGAATGTATTCCCCGTTAGCGTTTCCCAGTGTCCGAGTCACACCTCAAACGTGGGCCTAGCAGGCGGATACAGCGCCAAGACACCATTATTCCCGTTGGTATCCCGCCTTTTGACCCTCACCCAGCCCTTGATAATCCCGGGTTTACGCTCCGGATACAACACGGTCGTTGTTCCTGTCCTCTACTTATTGTAATCATAATCCGCCCTTGTGTCTCCCATTCATTCTGCTCTTCTCCCTCTCACCGCTGTGTGTCTGGTGAAATATTTGGGTGTCGTTGGACTCCCCTCGCTGCTGTATAAATTGTCGGTTTCTGGATATTGAACATCACGAACTATCGATATGATCGAATCTGATAAGATCCAGACTGCGGGTGCTTCCCTTCAGGACCAGGGCGACCTCGAGATTGGACCCAGCACCCTCCCATCTTCATCAGCACAACCAAATCTTGGTAGTGAAGACCCTATATCCTATTTATATCTCACACTCGACACTCCCCTACCATCACCACCCTCATCACACTCAAATCCTACACAAACTCTCCCACCATGTCCAGATCTTCGACCCTACGCTTCACCCTTCACGTTGCCGCGAGCACGCAAAAACATCTTCCTCGCGCTCTCGTGCATCGCGACAATGCTGACTGCATATACTGCTGGAACCTACTCCCCACCCTCAAGAGCAATGGCTAGAGATATTGGTGCAAGTCATACAGCTACGCTCGCCGGAATCACAACTTTCTGTGCTGGTTTTGCTATTGCGCCCATGGCCCTCGCTCCCATTTCTGAGATCTGGGGTAGACGTCCTGTTTTCATTCTCGCTGGTTTTGTGTTCGTCATCTCCCAAGCCATCTGTTCTGTTATGCCCAACTTGGCGGGCATGTTAATCGCCCGCTTTTTCGTTGGTGTCGGCGGCTCCGTCTTTAGTTCCGTCGTGGGTGGTGTCATTGCTGATCTGTGGGAGAAGGAGGAGAGGAATACCCCGATGGCTCTTTTCAGTGGCTTTGTGCTTTTTGGAACAGGCCTTGGACCTTTGGTGTCTGCTGCTTTCGTCAACGATCTTGAAGATGATACTTTGGCTTGGAAGTGGTCTTTCTGGCATCAAGTCATTCTTGATGGACTGCTGTTGGTGGCCATATTGATCTCGTTCAAAGAGACAAGAGGCTCGGTTCTGCTGTCACGCAAAGCCAAGAAGTTGAACCAGTGGTATCAACAGCTTGAGGATGCAGGTGTCTATGGACTTTGGGTGGTTGACCCTCGAGACGATACCTCCAGCTCGTCATCTTCAAGCGTCAAGACCATGCCAGGACACGAAACGATGCTCGAGTACAACAGACCAACACAACTACGAAGAATACGATGGCTCGTTGAAGCAGACGAACAACGACCTCCTCTTCGACAGATGATGGCTACCTCTATCATGCGACCCTTTCACCTCTTGTTCACCGAACCAGTTGTCTTTTTCTTCTCCCTCTGGGCTGCCTTCTCTTGGGCCGTCCTCTACCTCTCCTTCTCCATCGTACCCTATCTCTACTACGACAACTTCAACATGTCGATGCGCATCTATATCGCAATGATGGCATCTGCTATTATCGCGACTGTGGTCGGCATTCTTCAAGAGAATCTGATGAAGCATCCTCTCTGGAGCGGACATGTTGACGAGAAGGAGGTTTCCCGCTTCTGGCGATTCATGAGAAAGCATTTCCCTGCTGATTCTCCCGAAGCACGACTGTACTTTTCCTGTCTCACTGCCCTCTTACTCCCCGCCGGTTTGTTCGTCGCGTTCTTGAGTCCCATTAGCACGAGCCACTATACACAAGCTATTGGTATTGGCTTCGCAAATTGGGGTATTTACTCTGTCTACCTTGCTACGTTCAACTACCTTGCTGATACATATCACATGTACGCCTCTTCAGCCCTTGCCGCGCAGAGCTTCTGTCGTAATGTGCTCGGTGGCATATTCCCTGTGTTGACGGGCATCATGTTTGACAATCTCGGTTTGAGAAACGCCGGTTGTGTGCTGGGAGGTATTGCAGCAGCTCTGACACTTATTCCCTGGGTGCTGGTGTTTTTCGGGGGCAAAATTCGGGCCAGAAGCAAGTTTGCGATCGTAAGTTCACACAGTCTCTATATACTTTGGATCGAATATTTGTTGCTAACTCTTGATAGTCTCTACAAAAGCAGTGAGGATATTTGTCCATGAAAAGGCGGAGTCTAGTTAGAGTTCTTTTGTTTCTGTAGATGGCACGAAGAGTTGTGCTCGTATGACCTGATGAATCTAAACGGCCTATTATAATCATCGTTGGATATATCGTACACATCACCTGTTCTCCAATTTTCAGCCATATACCGCGTCAATACGTTGTAGCAGCGTCTCTGCTCAACACTCTCTTCTTCTTTTTGAGCTTCCCCTTGCCGTAATTGCTCTTGAACCACGCAATAGTCCTCTTGTCCAACGTATCGCCCTTCGAGCCCTCGTTTCGTAGATCCTCACACGTCCGCTCCGATAAGCTAGTCGCACTTCTCTCACGAGTGCTCCTCAGCTTCTGCAGATCGCCCACGATGGTAGGGAGGAGCATATCTCCGTTTGCGTCGATTTGAGGAGGCGGAAGCTGTACGCAGCCTTCCCAGATGCGCAAAGAGCTGGGGATGTCGTTGCTAGCGGAGACTGCGTGGTCGTCGAGCGAAAGATTTCCATTCCCCGTATCGACGTAAGATTTCTGGCCGACTAGTTTAGGCCATATAGTCGATGGCGCAACGCGGTATGCGTAGCTCTTCGTAATCTTGCTGTTATTCGAGAACAACGTCCCCATGAATGGCGCTGTGTAGCTCTCGCTGAAACCGCACATGCGAACCGAACCGATGCGACCCTTGAGGTGCAGGATATTGTTGCAGAAATTGAGGTACGAGTCGGGACAATACTCTTCCACAGGTGCTACAGGTGGATGGGTTGGACTGGGGGCATCGGGAAACGTTGGACTTCGTAGGCCTCCAGGGTCTTCGTCGAAGTTGAATCGTCGAGGTGTTGTCGCTGTTGGACTGTACGGCTCTGGTGTTTTGGCGCTTCGCGATGCTGATCGTGACGCCGAGCGTGAACCCGGTCGACTACTTATAGGGCGAGGCGGCGAGACGATGGCTGCTTGGGGTCGTTTTCCGTGGAAGCGTCGACAGAGGAGAATCAGGCTCTCCATGGGGCACGACTCCTTTCGCTTCATTTGTGCATTGATGAAATCTTGGAGCAGTTTCTCGATCTGCTCAACATTCGGCGACAGCGCTACAGCGCCAGGATCAGAGCCGCAGCCCAAGTGCGTCATGTCGAGTTCGATGACGATGTTACTTGCGTACATGCCGTAGTTGTTAAGCCATGTTGTTGCAAGTGGGCTCACTCTTGGTCCAGTGAATGGCGACAAGACGGCGTGTAGTTTCGTGTTCTGTAGAAATGCGACAAGAATTTCCGCGCGAAATGCAAAAGATACTTCAAGGTAAGAAGCTATTTGCAGTAATGTCGCTGAAGGTGACTCAAAGTCTTCCTTGCGCCAAACATCACGGCTAAGTGCATGTTTGTTCAAACGCAGGGGCTTGTCGCATGGCGGCAGTAGATAGCGACAGATCCGGTACCGCACAGAATCAGGAAGTCGGAAATACCCTGAACTTGGTTTCTCTCTCGCATGATTCTCGTATAAAGAATGAAGCACCTTTTCGAAACTCGCTTTCTCAAAAGCGCCGTGATACACAGCATCGAGTGTCCGATCCCAAGCCGGGAGCCCTTGGCGATGCGCACTCTGCGATACACCCAGCCCAGGAAACACAGCGGCAACAGGCGTAGAAGGCTGTGAGCGGTTCCTCCAAGACGATGGATTAGAAACACTTCTTGTGCGCGCTTTGGCACTGCCTTGAAGGGGCATTATGAAGTCAGCCGAGTTGTTGGGTTTGCGACGCAGAGGTAATGATTGGAGACGCACTCATCCTCAGAGTCTCGAGACGCTCAGAAATGTCATTCTTGGTCTTGATTGAGCCGACGCGACGGAGGAGGGAGGTTACGGATGTGGAGGGCGATACAGAGGGCGATGATGATACTGGAGTCCCCATTGCGGCGACTCTGACACTGAGGCTGTCGCTGTCACTGCCCTGTCACTGGCACTGGCGCAGACTGTACCCATTTCTCTATAGGGATTGGATCAAGGGATAGGCAATTAAACAATGCGAGGTCCAAGATGTGAGGGATTATTAAACCAGTCGTCGTTTCTTGTGCTAAAGCTTACGCAGAGAAGATAAACTTTGGTCCGTCTGGTGACTTAGAAATAAGACATCTAGTATGAGGTAAGTACAGGTTAGGCAATCCCTAACGTCAGTCGTACGACTCATGTAGTCTGCTCTACTGCCCGTACAGTATTTGACAGCGGAAAGTTCCAGTCTTATTGCTTGAGGTGTATTGTCGTCTCTTCTTTGAGTATATCTTTGCTGCTAATCTTTATTTGGAAGTTATTTCACTTATCATATCAATCACTCGATGCGAACCCCCCATCTTGCAACAACATTTACATCTTGTGCACAGCATTCAATACTTTAACTCTAGCGAATGAAAGCCAAAACAAAACAATTCATCATTTGAACCACTTTCATTTGGCAATATGTCGAATGCAATAATAATCATGGCCAATGTGTGGTCCATAGAGTCTGCTGCTTGTCGTGAAAGACATCTTGGTTCAACATGGTAAGCGAAAAACACTACAGCAAAAAGGTTCTTTCCTCAAGGTTTTGTATCTGAAGTCATCGTGACTTCTCAAGAAGTCTAAATCAGTCTGACTTCCAGAAGAAGGAGGAAGCCTGTGAGTGGGAGGCAATGCACCCAATGCCTTGTCCCCAGTATAACGCAGTGAGTTTCTTCAAAGTAACTCTCCTCAAGCACGAAGCTTTCGTGCGCGCAACATCCAATATTCTCATAAACTTTCGAATGAACCTTTCGGCATAAAGATTGACATCTTTAAAAACGTTGTATCTTTTCTCTCCTTCGACTCTAACTTCTCTCTCCGTTTATCCTCAAGTCCTTCCGCCTCTCATGATTACATGCTCTTCTTGGACTCTGGGCTCAGCAAACATCACTTTCATCAACTTCGTATCCGCGATCATGTTGTCCTCAAAGCCTCTAACAGTTCTGGACCCCAATGTCGTCATACCTTCATTATCTACAAGAGTCAGAAGCAGCTTGACCATGCCAACCCATATATTAGTCGCCAGAAACTGGACACAAAACAACGACACCACCGAAGCCTCACAAAACAACACCATCACCAAAGCCCATGACTCTCCGATCTTCTACCCCAACAGGGACGGCATAATTGCCTTGGCACTTCTCGCAGCCATCTTGGGCCTCTTCATGGGACTCGTACTCCGAGATCTTCTCGACAAGAGACGCACTGGCGAGTTCAAGGAAGACAAAAAGAGTTGTGGATCGTTTTTCCGAACACTCTTCCGCATGCCTTGTATCATGTGTAGCTCGGACAACTTGAGGCAACTATGGATCAAGTTCGCGAATCTCTTCCGCTCCAAGAAAAACAAGCGCGTGGTGAAGAAGGCGGACCAGGACGGAATCGAACTGGACGCCAGACTCCAGAGCGGGAGACCTATCGGGGTATTTAATGGTGCCTCGTCGCCCAAGATCGCCTATGCTTCAGATAAGACTAGGAGGAGTGATTCCAAGGGTAAGGCCGTCGATACCACAGTTCTTCCTCAAGTCGCCGGCTTCAACGTGGGCCAAGGCTTCGTATCTACTCATGTACATGGGGCCAGCTCAGGGTCTAACCGAGGCGACTCTTCTGAACATGATAACACTTTGGGTATCTCCAGTCCCGGAGGTTTGTCTACCGAGAACGCAGGTTCTAGCTCGACAAATAACCACCACGGCGCTGGTTCGAGTTCGGCTTCAGCTGGCCGTAGCCATTGGTGGTCGCTTGGTCATGGCCACGGCCATGATACTAGCCACAGTCACAGTCATAGCAACTCCCATAGTCATGATTATGGGTCGCATTCTTATGTTTTCGGCCACACTGGCTCTGGTGGCTTTGACTCTGGTGGCTTTGGATCTGGTGGTTTCGATGGAGGCGGTGGAGGAGGTTGTGGTGGTGGTGGCGACTAATACTGTATTCGTATGGGATGCCTTTGAATGCTTCGTGCTGGTTGAGAGTCACCGTTTGGTTAACTTACTTTGGGCGGATCAGCCTTGCTGGAAGAACATGCTGGGTGTTGATCGACGGTTCAGATAGAAGAATCTCGGCGGTCGATACGGAGTTTTCGATGATTAGAGCAGGCTTAGATGGAGACATTACTGGGCACGGAATACACTGTAGAATTACAGTAGAAATACAAAGCCAATGTTTATCTGCCGCCTGGCTACTGGGTGAGTGTAAGTGATAGATATTCCAGTAGGGGTTCCAGCATGACTCAAAACCCGTCGATATATACTGTTGCATCACCACTATCTATCACATACGACCAAAGCTCGTAGAAAATACGGGATCCCGTCCGCTCTCCCATAGTCAAGCTGCGAAGCGCTGGATTAGTAGTTGGGTCGGTGACGACCAGCGAATCCCCGGTGTTGTATGTCTTTTTGCCTATTTTTTGTCTCTTTTGAATGTTGTGGGCCTGGTTGACTTATATCAGTTTGTGGGGTAATTAAAGCTTCGAGAAGGCTTGCCTCGACGGGCGGATGCGCTTGGGGTAGGGTAATGAAGATGATAGGTTCCAGCCATGCCATTGAACTTCTCCATAATTCAAGGCTCGTTGATATACTATTGCATCGCCTCCATCTATCACATACGATGAAGGCTCAAAGAAATACCGCTATCCTGTCAGTCATTCTCATTCTGCTCAGAGACCTCGGCTTCTCGCGCCTACTACGTTTGAGTTTGGAGACATCGATCTCAAATGTAGACCCCGACTCATCCTTCGCCTTCGAGCCCAACTGCAACGAGAGCCATCACAGTACAGTATAGCAGAGAATCAGGACATGTTCAACTCAAACTTTGATGTTATCACTCGTCGGGTTTGTGATTTCTCCCTGTGGTTGACCAAGATCTCCGTCGCAACTGATCATTTGAGATACTACACACACGCTGTACAAAATTTTCACAAGTAATCCGCTGAGTTGAAATTGACCTGAGCCTAGTTCACCAGTCCTCTCAACGAAACCTTGGCCAGACCAACTTTTCCACAAGGCTACCAACGCTGTTGTCCAACCGCGATTCCTTTCAATCTTCCTTCGATGCTCCAATCCCGTCAACTCCTTTGCCTGAGGGCCTGCTGCTACTAGTCGGGTACGAGATAGGTAGGCGTCTTGAGGCGGCCAATCAGCGATGTCCCTGAAGGCTTTGAAGCTGCCTTGACTCTTGACGCTGCCCCGGATGTGACCTGGTAGACAGATGTTTATGCGAATGCGTAAATGTGATCCTGGGCGCCCAGATCGAGAAGAAAAAGAACTACGTTCTTTGTCGTTAGCCCCACTGAGAAACTAGATGATCCGCTTGTGTTTCGCATACCTCTTGCTGACTTGGTAATGAGGGGCTGCAGAATTGTATTTGAAGAAAAAAAGTGCAAGCCCATAAGGACCATGTCGATCTGAACTGAGGAAGGCTATTAGGTTCGTATTCATACAGGATGCAGATGGTAGGTGACTTACCCTGGCGTGAATGCAGGAAACAGTCCAAGCAAATATGTTCGGCGATTGTGAACGGTATATTTTGTATGAGGCGTAGGGCATATGTATAGCGCTTTAAGCAGAGACATCAATGAGTTTGTCAATATTTGGTGCTCTGTTCCGTGCCAAGTCATATCGTATAATGCAGATGAACAAGCTATACAGGGTCAGAGGGTGGTCCATTATGGTCAGAAAGCACCTACCTGGATAGAACTGCAGGGACATTGGCCTTGGTGTAAGGTGGCATATGCTTCGAGAATGATCGTAGGACCAATGTTGGATAAGCGTTTAAAGGTAATATGGCTTGTCTAGACCGATTTGCTTGATTGTTTGGGGAGAGTATTGTCTGAGATGGGATTCGAGGTTCGGTAGCGGCCTTGCAAGCGAATATGCGTGGGAAGAAACGGAGCCGATGCTGTTGAACCTAGAGGGAGTTTCCCAGAATGTAGAGCGCGTCAGCCAGGGCCGACGACTAACGTGCGCTCCTTTCAGATGTAGTAACCAATGTTTCATCTCTGGCGGTGGGATGTTCATGCCTCTGAAGCCTGAACCCTCCCACCGCCTCAGGAGCTCTGGGATCTCTTCACCAAGAAACGCACCTTGAGGATAAATTTGATGTAGTATTGCTGCGAACCAAGACAAGTCGACTGTAAGGTTATTCAGGTATGAAGATGTCATTTGTGTAAACAGGCGTTGTGACCGTAAAGGTTACTATAGAAGGAGATGTAATGTGTGATCGAGGTGGAAAAGGAAAACAAGGAGGATGACGATGATGATGACGAGAATACGATGAGGAAGATGATGATGGGAAGAAGAGGATGATGGGAAGAAGAGGATGAGGAAGAAGAGGATGAGGATAATGATGATGGGAAGAAGAAGATGATGGGAAGAAGACGATGAGGAAGAAGACGATGGGGAGAAGACGACGACGATGAGGATGAAGAAGAGGATGAAGAAGAGGATGAAGATGATGAGGATTGAAGAAGAAGAAGATGATGATGATGGGAAGAAGAGGATGATGATGATGGGAAGAAGAGGATGATGGGAAGAAGAGGATGAAGAAGAGGATGAGGAAGAAGAGGATGAGGACGAGGACGAGAAGAGAGACCATACCCTCAGAATGATCACTCCTGCCTCAAGTATCAAGACTTCATTTTACTAAGGTAAGTAGGAACCTCTAACCCTCCTACTACATATCATCAGGAAACAAGTGACGAGCGCAACTGCCGTACTAAACACCAAATATGGCAGGCAATACCTAAGCAATGACTGGGTCTACTGAATGCAGTCTTGACGCCTACTTAGAATTCAAAGCAAGACCTTGACACTATTCACTTGCCTAAGTCCTTACTCGGGTAGACACAAAAGAATTAAGAGGCAGGCATATCTGTATAGCAGTTGCCTATCACAAGCTACAGCGCAGGTAAATACCTACGCGGGTAACGAGGGTCAAGGCCAGGGTGCTAGCATTGCGAAGGAAGTGTTTTCTTTCCCTCTTCAGAATTGCTATAGTAAATGGGCTTGCCTGTAGCTGCTTGGTCACATTTGAGCTCATCTTCTGTCAGAGTTCAGTTGGAAAAGGCGACATTTTCACAGAATTGAACATCTTGAGTCTTGGCCTGCCTTGGATACGGGCCAGTTGTGGTTGATTACATTGAAATAGAGAGAAGCTCGGGCAATTTACAGCATAAAACACAAGATACAAAAATATGGGCTTGCTTGTGATACATTTACGAAATTTCCAGTAGTAACAGATTTCCTCCGGAACAGTATAACAACAGACCAAACAGATCCCAGCAGAGATATGGGGACTGCATCAGTAATTCTCTTCGACCCTATGTACATAATTATGTGTTGTTTTTCCTGTCTGGCTGGAAAGCGCTGGCTGGCCTCGATATGTGACTAACGATGACACAACCAGTGATTTATTGGCACTTGCCAACTCGGCTAAAAAGACCAAACTATTCTATGACCTCAGTTCACGGATACATCATGTTCAAGTGTAGAAGCTGAACTTTGCTCTCTGATGCCAAGTGCTCATCATAGGTCATGCCCGAAATACTACAGACGAGATGAAACATCGGATACTACTTTATAAGAGAGCTGAGGTAGAAATAGACAGAGAGAAGTGGAGAGATTCGATGCAATTTATACATGCAGAAAATCACAGTGCATTTCAAAAGATTGACACTGTATCGCACACTGTACGAAGACGCCTCGTTGAGCTCGGTTTAATGCTGCATAAGGTTCAAAATCAGCATTGTGTGACTGACAGTGTAGTTTTATTGAGTACGCCTCTACAAAAATCTATCCTCTCAAGATGCATTCTCAGCTGTGGTTGGTTGAACCTTGCCTAGGTTTAAAAATCCTAATTAGCAATCCTCCGTGAAGTGGTTAGCAGAGACAGAAGCAGGGATAATTTACTTTATGTCTTTTGCTGATTCTTCCTTTTTGTGAATGATGCGGGTTTGATGACTTGTAGTAATTGACCGAAGTATTATGTGTTGGTGTTCATTGTAAAGTCAAGATATTGACTGACTGACCGGGTGGTTGGTGTTGATGAGGATGAGACAGCCTCGTCAATATCAACTACCTGGAAAACACTAAGCGCATGCAATAAACACAGGCACAAAGCGATATAACATAAATCAATTCCAGCTGGCCTCAGATGTAGATTGGATTAGCACTTTTTTTTTTTTTTTTGGACAGCTGGGGATGGAGAACTCGATGGTTGGCATTTTGAAGAACTTGGTGTCTTTATTCCCTGTTCAACCTACACTATAGGGACGGATGCCGAAAACGTTGAATCCGGTCCAAGACCGAACCGTACTGTACCTATCTGATGAAAGAGAAGAGAGTTATCTTCTCAAGTTGGACTTGACTTGCATTTCTTATCACAGTAAGAGAGGACTCGATGTCAATAATTATCCTTATCATAATCTGCAGAGCGATGCTGGCATATGGTTTGTGCCTTTGACACGGGGCAAGCAAATGCGGGACAACCTAAGCCATGCAGCAAGCCAACAGTCTCAACAACCAAGGGTAGCATCAGATCTCTTTCCATATCTGTTGAGGGACAGAAAATTGTCTTGGCCAACGAAAGGCCAAGGACAAGTTTCCGGCGATTGGCATCTGTGCAACTTACACGGACACACAACACAGCACAGTACACGAAGCTGTTTTCGCGCCGGGATACAAGTCTGTTGACCGATACAGAGCTTGATCTAGTATGTCCTCTAATTGGCCAAACGCCATTAAGAACTTCAAAGTGACCATGTCAATCTAGAGAACGGGCGTTGTCTATCTAATGAAGAACACAGAGATATCGATATCTTTGTCGTCGGGGATTGATACGAGGTTACTAACATTTGGCTGACCGGCAGTTGTGCCGCTTAAAAGTGGCTGCAGGGCGATTACAGGGGTCCCATCACTGAGCCGTAGCACCCACAGGGGGCAGTTACCTTCCATTCCGGGCGTCTTTCGGCGTGTCGACCAATGATTTTGTTTTGGGATGTGTCAAGTGACGTAACTTTTACTTGGTACCTAGCAAAACAGTCGGCGATTGCAATTTGATCGGCGACCAAAATAATGTCCACGCTCTGTGAACCAACCTCAAGAAAGCGACCTGTAAGTCACGATGCTAGGTTGTCTCGGCATCTCATCTCAGGTAATTAATTGCTTTCTTCCGACTCGCTCTTCTTGTTCACGTGTCACGTTGCTCACCGCTGGGCTTATCATGAAATAACTAGAGAAGACCTTATATAAAGTGAGATTCTTCATCTCACAGTTTCGATGGTTGTTCTCCGAGATATTCCCCGACGTCATTTTTGTTAGAGATCCATCGCGAGTCCACTGTGACGTCTACTAGAGATTTATTTCGTTTTGCGACAGCGCTCACAAAGTGTTTTTTTGGCGATGCAGTGTTGCTCTTTATTGGAGTGATTCTCTTTTATTTCTTCTGTAGCCATGTTCTCGCGATCAACACGGCGCTTGGCCAGCCAGCTACGACCCCTAAGATCTTTATGTATCCCTGCATCACAAGCTCCCGCGAGGGTACAATCTCCCACCTTCATCGCAACACGACTCACAAGATCTGCATCAACTACACCTCCCGCTTCTGATAAGTCTGCGACGATATCGAGAGATCCAGGCACTTCCTTCGCATTTCTCCTCGCTGGAGCAGCTTCCTTCTACCTCGCATACAGCTTCGCGCAACAATCTCCTACACGATGCGACGCCATCGCCCATGACGAAAACGACCATGATCCTCGAGATCCTTCGCTTCCTCGATATCGCATCAACGAAGTGCGCAAGCACGATGCTCACTCTGATCACCCCTGGGTCATCCACCGCGATAAAGTCTACGATATCACCGAATGGATAGGCGCGCATCCTGGCGGCGATGTGATCCTTCGCGCTGCTGGCGGTTCCATTGATCCCTACTGGGATATCTTTTCTATACACAAAAACGACTACGTCTACGATATTCTAAATCAGTACCTAATTGGGTACGTCGACCCGGCAGACCTCGTCGATGGGCGACCGGCGCGAGAAGAGATCGAGGATCCTTTCTCGGATGATCCAGTTCGACATCCTGACTTGATTACAATGACGCAGAAGCCCAGAAACGCAGAGACGCCAGCTTATGCTATGACGAATGACTTTCTCACGCCTAATGACCTTTTCTACGTGCGCAACCACATGTGGGTGCCATCAATCGCCGAGGATCCCAATGATCACAATCTCACGATAGAACTTCCTGATGGAACCACAAAAGAATACACCCTCGCAGATCTCAAGAACCGTTTCAAATCTCACAAAGTCACAGTCTCTCTTCAATGCTCCGGCAACCGCCGGAAACACATGAACGAGGAATCTGGCCGTAAAACAAATGGTCTTCCCTGGACTGCTGGAGCTATCTCAAACGCTTGCTGGGAAGGCGTCTTGCTCTCTGACGTCCTGGCAGATGCAGGCTTTGATCTACATTCAGGTCTCACAGGAGAATCAGAGGCAAAGCACGTTCAGTTTAATGGCCTAGAAGCTTACGGAGCATCGATCCCTATCAAAAAGGCTATTGACCCCCAAGGCGACGTTATACTCGCCTACAAAATGAACGGCCAGACTCTCCCGCGCGATCACGGGTTTCCACTACGAGCTATTGTTCCTGGTCATGTTGCTGCGCGATCTGTCAAGTGGTTGAACCATGTCACGCTGAGTGACGAGGAGAGCACATCTCAGTGGCAACGACGCGACTACAAGTGCTTTGGACCGAACCAGACAAAAGTCGACTGGGATGCAGCACCCGCCATCCAAGAATTACCCGTCCAAAGTGCCATCACAAAATGCAAACTTGGCGATTGGACAGCCAAGGACGACAATTCTCACACTTACACAAAATCAGCTTCATTGGCTGGCTACGCATACTCAGGTGGAGGCCGCGCCATCGTCCGTGTCGACGTCTCCTTCGACAACGGCAAAAACTGGTCTCAAGCCTCCATCCTTCCCGATTGTTCCACAAAAGAGGGCGAGGAATCGCCTTGCTATGGTCACGCAGCCTGGGCATGGCGGAGATGGAAGTTTGACGGTGCTGTCCCGTTGGAGGCGTTTGAACCCGCACCATCCGGGAAGCGATGTGCGACGTTTGTTGTGAAAGCCACGGACGAGGTGTACAACACGCAACCAGAGAGTCATGCAGCAACCTGGAATATTCGCGGTAATCTTGCTACAGCGTGGCATCGCGTGAGGGTCTGTGATGATGGTCCCACGGGGTCAGAAACAAAAGTGTAGAATTGGTTGAATAGCATTGTTAATGGGTTTTGTAGTTATGGTTGGAGTTTGAGAGCAGGCGAATGGGTTTGTTACTGGACGAGCGATACATGGCGGTCATCACAGCCATACACACAATGGGTGCTTAATTGTTAGAACGACTTACATCAGAGTGTATCCAACATTCTCTAATCGAGTTGATGGCAAAATAAGTTCACAGGTGGTAAACCACCCAATTCTATTCTCGACTAAGTGAATACATCGTCCCCAGGCATATTGTACATCAGCCTTCGCTCCGTACCCGCTCTATTCGCATGATCTGCCCTTCTAAGTGTACAATCCAACTATCTCCACAGCACCGTCCTCGCTTTTGAACTGCTTCGAGACATACTCACCCCTACTCGTCATCATCATCGTCATCCTCCCCAGCATCGGTGAAGTACTCGAACTCCTTGGGAACAGGAGCCTCTTCATCGTCTTCGGCGTCTTCATCGACGGCCGTCAGTACACCCGCAGCAGCAGCGGCGCCTGAGGCGTTGCCACCAGGAGTCTGGGGCTCGGCGTCAAGTAAACCGAATGGCGATCGGCCTTGGTTGCGAAGCAACTGTCCAAGCATAGCGCTGTTGGCTCCTCCTCGAGACTCGGCAAGACTGTCAAGCACAGCACGTTGAGCCCCGCCACGTCCGCCCCGCCCAGTTTGTTGGCCTGCCACAGGGGCACGTTCGGTTGTAACCTTCTTCAGCTTCTCCTCGAGTAAACTCTTCTCCTCGTCGGGCTGACTATCGTGCAGAAGCAGGGGACCACCAGTAGGCTGTAAAATGTTAGCAGTGCAAACGACGCAGCAAGACTTGTATGCTCACCTTCTTGACAGGCTTGTATCGGCCGGCGGGGAAGCTGATATACTTGAGTTGACCAGGAAGAACTCGGGTCATGTTCTCGATTTCGTAGCCAACCTTCTCCTTCTCGGGCTTCTTCTTGGTATCAGCAGAAGCCGCCGGTTCCTTCTCTTGCTCTTCCTTCTTATCCTTAGCCTCATCCGCCTTCTTGTCTTCGTCCACGTCCATCTTGTCCCCACCACTCTTAGAGGGGGCGGTGTCGATTTCCATGCTCTCTCTTCGCTGAGCACGCTCCTTCTTCTGAGCTCGTCGCTTGGCCTGCGCAGTTGTTGATAGAATTGCGGTGGCAATCAGAGCAGGACCTTCTTCCGTCTTGACTTCTTGCTCGGGAGGGTAATCGAAAAGGCTAGGTCGTGTAGCACAGTGGAACTTGAAGTTAGGGATCTCGAGATCGTGATCAAGTCCAATGATGGACGTGGGAGAGAAGCTTAGCGACAGGAAGTGGGTGAAGGGGAACCAGTACCAGTATTGTGTGAACACAGCCATGCCAACAATGCCGGCCATATTAAGGTTGCCAGTCTGGGTCTGGAGGCCGATAGTGCAGTTGCGGCCACCAGCATCAATGATACCAAGCGCGAGAGCAGCACCAAACTTGGTCATGGCATCCTCGTGACGGTCGCCAACCACCTTCTTCAGAGTCTTGCGGATCGACGAAACCTTGGGGTTCATAACCTCATTCTGCTGAACAAGAATCATGGAAAGAGAGATGAGGGCACCCTGTCGGACAAAGTCTGTGGGGTCCTTCATCATAGGCTCGAGCAGGTCGATGGCCTCGTCCAGGCCTGTGCCAGCGCATGAGATACCCAGAGCCATGGCGGAACCGTATCGCACGTGAGGGTTATATGATTCAGAGAGGAGCTCAACCATACGAGGCACGCTTCCAGGCTTGCGGAAGAGGATGAAGCCCAGACTCATGACGGCGATACGGCGGACATCATCGTTGACATCGCTAACAGCGATATGAAGGAGCTTCCGGATAGCCTTGTTGCTACCGGTACCGCAGTAGGCAAGAGCAACAGTCATGATACCACCGTATCGCAGCGTGGGATCAGGGTCGTTAAGGAGTCCTTCAATGAGAACATCGGCTCCCTCTTGGCGGCCAAACATAATAAGTGCCATACCAATAGCAAGGCCACGGACAATCTTCTCATGCGTGGTTTCATGCGCATATGTAATCATATCCTCCAGAGCCTTGACATTTCCAGTACCAAGCATGATAAGACCCATGGCCAAACCGACAGCCTCACCATTGAGTGCAGAATCCTGGAAGAGGATTTCTCGGAGCTTCTCAAAAATTTCCCAGTCGCCAGTGGCCATGCCAGCAATACCCAGACCCAAAGCACCACCATGCTGAACGACCTCTTCCTCAGCCTGGCCAAACTGCTCCTTGAGGTAGTCCAGAGCATCGGCTCCGTGGTTCGCGTGGATCAATCCGTAGGCGTAGAGAGCACCACCCTGGCTAAAGATAGAGCCGCTGCTAAGGCCACCTTGTCGGGGAAGATAAGGTTCGAGGAGCTTTCTAGATTGAGAAAGGTTTCCCCGGTGAATAACACCGAGAGCAGCAGTCGCCGTGAACTTGGACCAGTTGACTGCCTTGCCCAACCACTCCAAGTTATCGCGGAAAAACTTATCGTTTGTAGTTCCTTGGTTCATAAAGGCGTTGCAAAACGTGACCGCCGTGTGGAAGATGGAGTTTCGGCCTTCGAGACTGTCGCGGACCTTGTTGAGGATGCTCAAATCGGTTCGGTTGTTGCGGTAGAGGAACTCAAGGTTAAGACGGATGGTCTTGCTCCCATCAAGAATTTCTCGGATATTGGAATAGGCCTTGGATACTGGTTCGGGAAGCTCGTTTTCGGGGTCTTCCTGTTTATTCTGAAGCAGAGATTCGCTCTCGTTGGATTGTTCAGCGTTCTCGTCTGACTCCTTCTTGACAGGCTTGCTAGCTGGGAGCGATGCAAGAACCTTGCCGAGAAATTCCTGAGTACCGTTGTCATAAAGGTCAAAAGCAATTTGATAGGCGTTGGCGATGGAAGAACGGTCGCCCTTTTCAACGAGGTTACGCAACATGCGAGATGCTTCCTCATCTGAGTTAAGGTAAACGACACACTTGGCGATGGCAAAGTAATCAGGGTTGGGAATATCGTTGAGGAGATCGAGAATTAGCCTCAAAATTTCGGTTCGGAAGGCTCTCTCCTGGACGATGTCCATGCAAATACCCAATGTGTACTCCATTAGATCCTCTGCTGGGCCAGGTGAGTTTTCGAGTGGGTTAGACTTGGCTTTCTTCTCATCATCGCTAGCGCGCTTGATGACGCTTCGAAGAACGTCCAATTTCTTGGCCTCAACTGCAATGCCCACCACTTGCCTGTAGCGGCCCTGCTCTAAGCAGCTTTCAAAAAGCCTCTCAACGACTCTCTGAAGCGAGCCAGTGGCCTGGTCGGGCAGCTCAGCGATAGAGCCAGAGCGACCTTGCTTAAAAGCAGGCTGGAAGGTGGCCTCAAGCATCGTGTTGTCGATCGAGTCGCGGGAAAGAAGAGACTTGGGAGGTAGGGTTGTCTGCGAAAAAGGCGTAGTGGGTGACATGACGGCACCCTCAGCGCCGCTGGCGAAGGTAGTAGCCAACTCGGGGAGATCGGTGTTCTTTGACGCCTGAGGAGCCGCCTTCTTGGCAGCATTCACTGCGATGTACTGGTCGACACATTTCGAGATAATGGTCTCCTCGAACTCGCCAGGGGAATCGAGCTTGAAAAGGTCGCCGGCGGCGAGGGCAAAGACCATGCTATCATTGTAGGCCTGGAGATGGTAGTAGACCTTGGCAAGGACAAGAGCAGCGAGCTGACGCTCAGGGAACGACTCGTCCTCGTAGAGTGCCTCGCTGGGAGACAATGTTAGTAAAGCTTATCACACCATGAAGGCGAGACGCGAAGATGACGTACATCTGTGTCAACACAGCAGCGACCTCAGTCCAGACGGTATCTATATCGTCGTTCAGGGTCTGCAGAGCGAAGACCTTGAGTTCGGGCTCCTCGTCGGTGAGGAAGGCGAGGACGCCGGTAGCCGAGACGATACCGGGCATCTTGGCAGAGTATAAGGGATCGTGTGGGCGTGCTAGAGAGGTCCGTAGCAATGCGAGCGGCGATGCGAGAGGTTGCTGGGGTAAGAATGGTCGAGTAGTAGAGAATGCGTTATTTCCGTGTAGGCCCAATGGCATAAATAGGGCCAGAGGACGGAATTATGGAGTTTGTGCAGAAACAAAGGAGATGTCAAGAGAATTACAAGAGTCGGAAGCGATGAATTGGTTGGTGTTTTGCTCCAGCAGGGTCATTCCGAGAAAGGTCCACGTCAGGCACAGCTCTGCCTTGCAGTAGGTGCACGGGCCAACGAGAGCTCCAGGCAGGTGCAAAATTACTAAGCTCTCGACTCCAACCAGGATAAGCACGTGACTACTGGATGTCTCCAAGCAACCCCCAGATCCAAGATAGCACGCGACAGGGAGATGAATTGCGCCATGGAGTACTGCGAGCGCGCTGAGTTGTTACGGAGTTTTCAAGGTTCAGTGCACGTACTCGTTCATAGCTCCCAGCGGCATGTCAAATTTACAGGCCGCCTCAGCCATATCTCACACTTCCTCCTCCATACATACGCGGGAGTTATTCACCAAAGCCATATAAAGCAGTATCCAGTGTAGAGAAGAACCGCACAAGCCTTAACGAATCCTTTCCCCATCAGACGTGGTCTTCCACCAGAAGAGCCGTTCGGGGAAGAGTATTCATTCAGGATATTGTCTTGCTATTACGGGAAACTGAACGTGTAATCAGGGGGAAACATGGATGTAGTCGACGAACTTAGAGCGATGGCGATAACTGATATTTTCCAATCGAGACCGGAGAAATCGAGTTCATAAACGTTGTCTGGCCTTGCAATGCCCTAGGGCTTGCAGCTTGGTCATCGTGAAAGCTTCTGGGTAAAGCTTATATTGAGAAGGCAATATCGTGTTCTCATTCATCACCTGTGTTCGCAGCCTAAAGCTCAACCTTATGGACGGCAGTCATCCCATACTTATCCTACTCCTTGGCGATTCAAGCGAGGATATCGTTCAAGCAAACTACATGTCAAATATCACCACCACTCTTATACGGCACCATGTCTGTCATCTTGCTGACTAGGCTTATACAAGCATTACAGACTTGCTGTAAGAGGCTCTGCCATAGGGGAGGAAAGAAAACTCAGGACCTCAGCCATAAATGACAAACAGACAGGTAATCATTAGCATGAGCTTAGTGTATTCTTTACTGAATTTAGTATATCTTTTACTGAGTTTATTTTGGCACCCCTTACAGGGTATAATGTTTTCTTGCCATAACGTTGGCCTCAGCCGCAGTACTTGAACTGCCTAGCAAACTAAGGTATAGTAGAGCTTCATGTCATACATAATCAGCTTTGGACTAACTTTGACTAGATTCCGATGTACATTATATGATGCTAATGCACGTACTGCCGCACGTCTTGTTCAATGAACTTGTGGTTAGCGCTCGTATCTATTAATGTTGCTATTGTGAAGCTGAACTCCAAGTCCCAGAGAGCTCTGCTACCCCTGGTTCGTCACTCGACTATGACGTTGAATACAAGTTCTCTTTATGTGAGAAACATCGGTGTTTTTGGAGTAAGCCAATGCTTATAAGAAGATCATATAAACATCCTGAGTCGATAAGGCTGATGTCCTTTAAGCTTAAGGAGATTGCAAAGGACTTGACCCTCCACAGGAATCGGAGTCTGACCCTGACGTTTGAGTCTGGTGCAATTTATCTCGGGACATATGGAAAGTGACAAGTAGCGTGTCTCATCTTTAATTCGCTAACCTGATTTGCGTAATGCTAAGCCTCTCCGGGGGTTTGGTGATCGGTACCTAGATCTCCATTGAGCTCGCAGCACGGAGCATGTACTGCTAGTAAAAATCGTTTGGTGAGCGCTATCGCTGCTAATAAAATTTGTCCCTGGGTCATGTCCAGTACGTACAGTTGAGTTAGGTGACGGGAGGTAGTACCGCCCGTGGGCATATCGCTGGAGCTCTAGCGTCAGGCTGTCGCCTGTCCATCTTTGTTTGTCGCCAGAAAACGACGACAGGACACCAACACAAAATATTAATCAATTTTAGAACTATTCCACGGCGCGAATAACCTCCAGCGCACACGATCCATCGATAATATCGTCCGAACGAGCAACTTTCAGCCGCGTCCATCTGTTTCTGTACGCGATTTCTATTCGCCAATCGTCAATCGTCAATTCGACAGCGTGGCAGCCTCGCCATGGCGACGTAGAAACATCCCAACCAGTCATCCATGTCCACCTGCGCCGTCCTCCTCGCGCGACAACGAACGTCCTCCATCGCCTCAACAGCGTCATAGATCTATATCAGTTGAGGACAACATCTGTCCGTACTCAGTTGCGCTCCCGCCGCGTCGACTACCTGGTTCAAGACAAGCGACCCGCACTGCAATTGCTTTGTGGTCTCCCCTCGCGCCGAAACTTCGAGGCGTCGTGTTGTCGCAGAATCTTTATTCTCCCCTCATCACGACACCATCGCCATGGATCTCCGCTCAGTTCTTAATACCTCTGACGGCGGCGATCGCGCTCCGGCCAAACCTGCGCCGAAACCGCAACCGCCGCCGCAGCTACATCAACAGCAGCAGCAACCTCACCCCCAGCAGATGCAGCGACCATCGCAGAGTCCAGCCCAAGCACCCGCTCCTCCTCCGTACTATCGCGAGTACGGCCGCCATCCACCGCCGCAGCCCTCACCAGGCAAACCGATGCCCCAAGAATATCCTCCGCATGCTGGCCATCCTCATCACGCTCAGTCACGACCACCGTCGCATCCTCACCCATCTCCCCATCAACCACCGCCCGGTGCGTATCCACCACAATCTCCGTACCAGGCACCGGGGCCATATCCAGGACGTCCTGCACCCCCTCCGCTACAGCCAACGGGCTCTTTTCACGATCCACGGTCCCCAAGCGTCCAGACTCCAGGTCAATCCCCTTATCGAACATCAACGACTCCGTCGGCCGTAGCAGCTGCCGCAGGTTATCCTTTTCCACCAACTCAGTCCCCGGGGGAGATGGCCAGTCCAGTCCAGCGACACCAATATTCACCTACTCAATACGCAACTCGCGAAAGCTTCTCTCAGGGCCCACAAGGCGTGCCACCAGGCCATGCACCTGGTCATTATCCTCCGACTCAGCAACAACACCCACAAGGCGCTATCCCACAGGCGCAGCAATATCTGAATCAGCGTCCTCCCTCAGCTAGTCATTCTGCCCACTCTACTCCGACTCCAACATCCGCTCAACCACATCATCCTTACGGTTCTTTTGTTCAAGGTAGTCCTGTCACAGCTTCGCGCCCACCGCCTGCCGAATACAATCGCCAACCTTCACAACCACCCACTCCTGTCGGTCCTCCTCTGTCTGCCGGATCTCGACAAGCATCAGTTACAGGTGGTTTTGCACAGCCTTCAAGTCCTTACCAACAAAGACTTTCCTACACTGGGGGCCCCATACCGCAAGCACAGGCACAGGTACAAGCACAAGTACAGAGCTCACCTCCGCCTCCGCTTCACGCGAAGCGCATATCTAGTAGCTACGGTTCGCCCGCCCCCGACGTACACCGACGATCCCAATCGCACAGTGAGCGAGCTCCAAGCCCATCCGTTAGTCCCAAATCTCGAGTCCCGTCGATCCAAAGCAACCACGATCCACTTGCTGCATCGGCGGCAGCAGACGCCAAAGCCAAACTAGCTCAATCGGCTCCTATACCCCAACCAACCCAGCCAATGGCCATTGACACAGAACGCGCGGCAACTCCTGCCAAGCGCAAGCTTGAGGATCGCGACAGTCCCAGACAAGAACCAGAGGAGAAACGAATGAGGCCCAGCGAGATTAACGGCAGCGTTGCTGTGAAGCGCGAATCTGAGTCGGCTTCTTCCAGTGTACTAGCAGCTGCGGCGGTCAAGAAGCGAAGACGCTACTCACAACCGCCTATCTGGGCACAAGATGCTCGAAAAATGAACGGCATGCCTACGAATGCGAACTTCGTGCTACAAAAGAGAGTCCATTCACATCTCAATGGAAAGAAGGAGAACGCCCGCGCCAGTCGCCATGCCTCGCCAGAGACGAACCGGGGCAACCCTCCTCACGTTCCTGCAGCTGAACCAGGTCCCGCAGAGATTCTCGGACCTTGGGAACCGAGTCTTACTGGCCTCAAACCTTTTGAAGACGTGTCAAGACAAGTGGCTGATTTCCTCTTCCTCAATGTTATCAACACTCCAGATATGAGAGAAATCAGTAGTCGCGGTATCCAGTTTGAAATCGAAGCGAAATTGGGCACTCTCATCGACAGAGATACCAATCAACGAGTTGATCGAGGCATTGCGTCTGAATGCATCTTGATGGACAACAGCCGTGTAGCTTTTAAGAGTAGCATGACGGAAGTGAGTGCTTCAATATCTTCCTCATTTTAAACATTGCTAACAATGCTTTAGGGCTCACACAAGAAGATGAACGATTACCTTAACGAACTAGTCAAAATCACACATCCCATGAATCCAGCAGGCAGCCAACGTGTACCCATCGTTGCTCTGCACCGGAGAGAGAGAGACCGTTTTTTCGAGATTCCACCAGATATGCAAGCACGGATACCTGGATGCGTGCGAAGTCGACTGGGATCGCGACGAGCAGTCCGTGTGAGAGTTACATACAACCAAAAGGACAACAAGGTCATTGCCAAGATCATCAAGGCACGCGTATCTGACCTTGATATTCACTTCCCTATGTTACCTATGGATTGTCGGATCAGTATCAACCTCGAAATGAACTGGGATGGCTCGGTGGAAGAACTAGAGCAACTTCCAAATCGTGATCGTGGGGAAAACCCCGAGCGAAACAAGGACAGACTCAGTTACACACACGGGCCCTACCAGGTTGACCTCACGCAGGTCATACAAGATCGCCACGGAGTAAGTCCCCAAACCCTCAGATGATATTTCAGTCCAACTAACAATATCGTAGGTAAAAGAGAAGGAGCATGAACTTGAGATTGAACTCGACTCGAAGCTTCTGATCGACCAAGGGAGCAAGGCAGCGAGCTCAAGACCTCACCGCTATCAAGAACTTGTGGAAGGATTTGTGGACAACATACGACTTCTTACACGTAACGTGGCACACTGAACGGCAATAGACCATTTTAATTACTGGCGATAATGTTGGCTAAAAGGACGGGGTTGCGGCGCTGTGTTTACAAGAGGTGGTTCTGAAGGAATACCAAGAATAAATCAACTTGTCTTTTTGTGATCCCAACCTATTTTCATGATGTTGAAACTTGTCCTTCTGTTTACGCAATGTTACGCTTGATGTACAAACAGTCAGTGGGTTGATGCATCAAATGATCGCAACTTCATTTACAAGTCAAGAATTGGCCAAGGATGCGAAGGACCAATAATTCAAGAAATGAGCACATTACCAACAGCTAGACGGACATGAGTATAATACTTATTGTTTCTTCACAGAAGAAGGCGCACTCAAAATCATCGTGGGTTTCATAGGTTTGGGCTACCCTATATCACCAGGACTTATATCTGTAACGAACAGTTCTGATTGAAATATTGGGAATCGGTTACGCAGGTACTGCCTCCTCTCAAGAATTGTATAAAAATCTTACATTCCAGTTCAGCGCCTTTAGGTCTATCCGAGTTTATGTTTTAGAGAAGTGTGAGTTGGATCTCGTTGCCGCTTTACTGTCAAATAACAAATTTACAGATGCGCACCATGTGTCGCCATAAACGATCAACTTTTCATAAACATGTTCTTCATTATTATATGTACTTAAATCATCGATAAATCATGGCCTATATCCCGTATTATACCCTCTTGTTGGCGCTGCACCCTGGTGGTCGTCCTGATAAAATGCTTCAAAGTCAGTGCCAACATATCGGCTCGCCGCAGGCACCGGTATTGTGTCAGCCTGCTCGTCAAAGCCCGTTCGGCCAGTTCCTCTTGACTCATGAACTTCCCCTGCGATCCAACTCAGGTAAACTGTCTCGTGTACAAGCACATAACCGCCCGACTTCTCTCCCGAGTCGTCAGAGCCATCAGCGCTTTCGAACTCGGGCTTCTTCTCAACGACAAAGATCTCATTCCTCTTGTGCTTCCGGCGCCATGCAAAAGATACGAAGCCGAGGAACCAGAGAATACTGCCGCCGATGACGGACCACGTAATGACTGGGACGAGCCACCACTGGAGACTTTGTGGTGTTGAGGGCTTGATCCAGATAGTGACGATGGGCCACAAGCCACCAATCACATATATAACTGCGCATATAACACTGAGTGTTGGGTTGATATGCTTACCAGTCATCTGTCGCCAAGTCTGGGGGGCTGCTGCTGGGCTGTGAATCTCGTCCTTGTCTGTTTGTGGTGGTCCCTTGAATCGGAGGATCAGGATACCAAGACCGAGAAAGATGCCAAAGAAGGCATTGATGACATATGCACTCAGACTTGTGAGTAAAGTGTATGAATTGAAGTAGTCCATACCCCAAGTGGCGAAGATGAGAATGAAGCAGGATGTAAGGTGCAGCACGAAGGCGCCAACAGGCGTCCTCTCTCTGTGGTCTTCGGGAGAGAGCCAACGTGTGCTCAGAAGAGAACTGAACATGCCCTTCTTCTTGAGCCATGATAGCAATCGACCCAGAGAGATGTCGCCGTCTTGAGCAAAGAACTTGGCGTAGGGAATGATACCTTCCTTGGCGATTTCTTGCTTTACCCGTGCAGCAGTGTAGGTCATCACGATGATGTTACCCATGCTGGATATGGCAAGAAAAGCGTTAAAGATGCGCTGGCCAGTCTCATCTTCGGTCAAGGAGCCGAGAGTTCTCTCAAAGAACTCTTGCGCTACGTTGGCACTTATCTGATCTTTTTCTGGGACTACGACCATCTGAAGAGGGTTAGAACACGATTACGCAGGGAAGGGAAACAATACTTACATATGAGATGTTGACGGCCATGTAAAGAACAACGGCGATACCGACTCCAAGCATCATGGCGATTGGATGCTTTCGCCTTGGCCTGCTGATCTCGCCCATGACGTAGTTGGGCTGCTCAAAACCAGAGAAGCTGAAGATAATGGCCAAGAAAGCGTGGGCATAGCCATTGGCATCGCCGGAGTCTGCAAAGGCCCGAGATGGCTGAGTGTTTTCCGAGATGTAGTTCTTGACCTTCTCGCCCTTGGTAGTCTTCAAAGCTCCTGCACCGACCACAATAGCTGTCACGATGATGAGCAAGAGGATCATGACTTTGATCATTGCCAACATGTTGTTGAGAAGAATACCTGCTCGTCGAGAGAAGGTATGGATGAAGCAAGTGAGGATTGCGATTCCAATAGCAATACCCCTGATTGCTCCGGGAGCTGGGTCAGTATTGCCAGATGCGTATAGCACTCGTGTAGCGAAGCTGATACAGTTACCTGCCATGTTTCCGAGAGCCACGAAACAGAAGCCGAACATGCACGTACTCAAGAGTACAGTGCCTCTTCTGTATGCGGGCTTTTGGTAGACATATTGGAGGTAATTGAGGTCACCGCCGCTGCGAGGTACGCTCTGTTCAATGCCGTTGATGGTGTAGCGGGGAACGTTGAGACCGTACTCTATGTAGACGTGAACGCCTGAGAGACAGTATACGATGCCCGCCAGCCAGAGGAGAAGAGATGCACCCGTTGAGCGGGTTCCTTCCATTACTCTCTGTGGCGAATTAAAGATCCCGGTTCCTGTGATGAGAGTTAGCGATTCATTCACGAAGTAAATAGAGTAGCACAGTGTTTTCAGGCCATCTTGCTGCTCTTGACCAAAACACCAAGTTTCAACATCGTGATACCCTCAGAATTACATAGAAGAGCAACTTCCTCAAAGAGAAAACTGCATTGTTCTGACACATTGAAACTCAAGCTTGGGCCAGAAGGAGCGAACCAAGGATCTTGATATAAGCAGACTTCCCCACTTGGGTCTCATCCAAACTCTGGGCTCTCAACTTAAATTCAACTTCAACACAACATTACCAAAATCCATCATGAATTGCCTCTGCGACATCTCAAGAAATCATATCAAAGAACCTCTCAAAACAATGAAAACTTACCAATCATTCGGTTGAGAACCAGGCACATGACATCAAAGTACCCTAGCTTGAAGGCTTCCTTGGGTGCTGATGTGAAGATGCCATTGGGATTGTCAGTTTCCCTAAAGATCACTGAACGGTCGCTGTCCCATTCTGGCTCTTCACGTCGTGGTGGCTCACGGCTGTGCTCCTGGTACGCTGCAAAGTCGTTCATTGTGTGGTCTGTATGCAGCCGAAAGCTGCAGCTCAAAGGGGACGAAAGACTGGAGATGGTCTGGGAACCAGCTTACACGTCGATTCGAAGCCAAAGTTGGCAACGAGTCAACCAACTCTCGGAATTGATACAAACGATGGCAAAGAGCAAGCTACGATATGAGCTACACAGCTATCTGGGACCATGGGTATTAAGTAACGCTCTCGAAACTCATGCAGGCAGGGTTCGACGATCACACCAAAGCCGGGCGTAGAGCAATCAGCCCAAAATGGCAGATTGACCAAGCAAAGGGCGGAATTCAAGCCTCATCACCATCGTGTGACCTTATCAACTCCCTGCAGGGGCTGGTCGTTCTAGGCAGACTTCCCCTCACTTTAGACAAGAATTCCGCAGCCTTATTGTCTACCAAAACGCCTTGTCTAGCTTGTCCATACCTTTCAACCACATCAAAAACCGCAGCGCTAGCCGTTGCACTTCTAGCGCCGTTTTTATCGCTTCAACAGCCAATCTGCCAACCCTGCATTACACAGCCCCGATGCATCTCAGACATGGCTCACAGACATGCCAAGCCTGAGCTGAAAGAACCCCGGTTACCAAACCCTCATCCTCGGGATAACTTTGTCTGAAGCATGGGGACGTGCGACTTGACTTGGGATGATACAAGATCGATCATTGTGTTATTCGTCATATGTCCGACCTGGATCATAGCGAAGAAGGAAAAGAAGCATACTCTCGAACCCCCAAAGCTCCAAAACCTGGGTGCATGCTGCTTGATAAGAGCAGGCAAGCTATCGTCCGTTCCCGACCCTCCTCCACCCCGCATGCTCGCGCTGGTAGCCCACATGAGTAACCGATGCCCTGTTGACTGACCGAATCAGCCACGCCTCCGTGTCAGTCTGTCATCGGTGCCTGGGAAGAGCTCTTTTCTCTTTCTGCGGCGAGGTTCCTCGGTTTTGTGTCAGCCGTGGCCAGCCACTCCGGACCGCACGCGTCTCCCGTACAGAGCTTGCATGCTGCCTTCTTATCTTCTTTCCTGGAGACTCATCTGGCCCTTGCATCTCTTTCATTTGGGGCGAGCGTGTGGGTGTTACCCATACCAATTAGATCATTCCGGGTGAAGCTCAGTCACACTTCCTCCGTTGGCCTCTTGAGCAACAGCCCTGTTAACAATAATTCTTAAGATACTGCTGCCCGTCACTCATCCACAACCTACTCTGGCCCCATTAACGGCTGCATTTCCCCAAGTGATCGTCCTTTAGCTTTTGTTTAAAGCCCAGGTCCCTGCCATCTGAGGCCCTTTTGTAACAGAAACCATAGCACCGTTCGATGGCAGGCCCTCTCCAGGTTGGAGACCTTATCAGCCTTGGGCGCCTAGCCTGGGAAGTTTACCGCTATGGCTGGTCTGAAGAACATAATGCAAGTAAGTGATCCAAGCGCGATGCTTTTGTATCTCCGGCGAGATATGCCTTGCGGGGCTTCGCCAACGCACTGCTTTTGTCAAATGTCAACCTTCGCGAATAGGTACATGTACCTGGCGATCACTCAATCCTTCATCCCTCCGCCTTCAGGAGATGTAACATCGGTCTGACTGTATGGCAGCAAGACAATATGAAGAATTTGGAAGAGATGTCAGAGGTCTCGCCGAGAATCTCGATATCCTCAGCAGAGTAGTTGCATCGGCAGACGACTCTCTCCAGAGTCAAAGACGGCAAGGCGCTCCAGCGAGGCTACGATGGGACCGGACGTCACTGATTCAGATCATCGGGGACTACGAGATGACATTACGAGAATGCAATGAACTTCTAAGATCAAACAGTCGATATCGTGTAGGAACCAACCCTTTACGCAACTTGGAATGGAATGTACTCGTTCAGCCCGCAGCCGATCAACTGCGCCAAAGGATCACGCTGCACAACTCGAAGATTCTGCACGTCCTAAAACCGTTTGAAGTGTAAGTGAATCAAGTTGGTACTGTTTCATAAGCTGATGAGACCAGTGATCTTCTTTTACGGGTACGACAAGATATTGAGCTGATGCATCGAGACCTCGCGGACCGCATCACAGCTGCTCATCATGATATCCGCCGTCTGATGGGAGTTCTTATTCCCGATCTTGACGAAGCCCTGGACCAAAGAGTTCAGCGCAGTGTTGTACTACTAGAAGTACCTGTGGACTTGGACGAACAGTTCCGATTTGCAGCGCTAACTGGCCACCCCGAGTATCGCACCGAGGCGGACTTTGAGCTCACCGAGCTGTCGGATGCATTCATACTGAACTTTCACAAGAGCACAATCAACTTCAAGTCTGGCATGGTGGTCGAAGAACGTGTTCCGACGGTTGATCAGTATCTCAACTTGTTGAAGTGTGTATGGATTTTCAAGAGAATTCAAGCCGCCCCTGCTTTGCGGGAGGCGGATAAGGACACTTCCCATTGGCCATCCTACGCTCGGCAACTGGAGGACGTAAGTCGTGTGTGTGATTTCATGTAACGTACGGGCTAACGGGAGTAGGATCTATCATCACAATGCGCTCGATTTGGCCGCGAGTTAGTAACACCAAGGATAATCACTTCGACGCTCAAGCGAGACATGTTCACGATCTGGCCAGAGAAAGAACCCGCCCCTCTTGTTGACCTTGTTACAAAAGACGAGATGATGGAACAACTGCTGGAGGTGTAAGCTTGACATAACCCCCAGTTTCGTTCTAAAGCCTAACGATAGCAGAAACCTGCAGAGCTATAACCCAGGTATCGAGAAGAAAGCCAAGCTCCTTCGAAGGCTAGACACAGATGGGCGAAGATTCAGAATCATCATGTCTGGATCTGCTCAAGCGGGATCGGGAAAACCAAGACAGCAAAGTCAGTAGACCCGTTTCTTCTCGAGGTCAAGTACTAACTTGCACAGCTGAGAAATTCGATTTTGATATCACTACAATGGTCTTCAACCCGCAATATGCCTTGCCCACCGGCAGTCATATGACGCAAGAGCTCATCCTACGGCAGAACGAGAGAATCGCAAGGCTAGATTTTATGGACGGGGCTGATATATTGAAGTTTCAACAAGCGGTCACTGGATTTAAGCCATGGGCCTCTGCTACGCAGTACGACTGTCAAGTTATTTTCGTCCTGGGTGGCTTCAAAGAGACAATTATGGAGAATGCTTGCCTTCAGCTCTGGATACCCAAATCGACCGAGGGCTCGCTTGTCACTAATAGTGATGCCGCAGTCAACAACATCAAGACTTCGTCCAGCCGCCAAAACTCTATATCGACCCTTGCCTCTGGAGCGATGCCAAGTTCACCCATTTCTGGAAGCAGACCATTTGCATCACCGGCACAAACGCTTTCTTCCTATGGAAATGGCGGAGACGGCTTCGCAATGGGCCCCCCTGGTCGTCACCCAAGCCTCCCAACCATAACACAAAGACAGCCCACAGGACCCGAGTTCTATGGCTCGTGGCCGGGAAGAACTTCTCCCGAGCCCATAGGGTCATCACCTGTAGAACGACAGAATTTCTTCCCGATACCGGGACCGCCGCGACAGGCTCCACCCCGGAAGCCAGTCGGATCGACCCCATCTCCTCGTCGTTCCAGCTCTCTCTTTCCGCCTCTTTCCAGCAGTACAACTATGACCAATAATGGACGTTCTTTCAGCATATCGAGTGGCGTCTCAAGCAACAGCAACTCATCGAACAGCGATGTTCGAAGCGTTAGTATTTCTACAGGAACAAATTCCACAGGACTCCTTCACAAGCGCCCAGTGAAGCCGATGCTGGTCTTGTTCACCCAAAACAGACAAGGAGACAAGTTCTCATTTGTGACGGTTCAGATTGACGACGAAACAAACATGAATCCAGAGCGCTGCAACTGTCGCCGATCCGGAAGAGATGGGGCATCCTGCGATATCGCGGCCATCGAGAAGAAGAAGGGTGATGCTCCTATTTCAGCCCGAAGGTATGAGCAGTCACCGTCGGACGGCGAGATGGACTGGAACTTGGCCCGGCTGGCGCTGAACAACCCTGCCTCAACGAGCGATAGTGTCAACTGGCCCAACCTCAAACGTCTTAGCATCAAATTTCCAACTCCGCAGGCACGAGCTAAGTTCTGTGGCACACCAAACGTCTGCCATTGCAAGATCAAGAAGGAAGGCGACTTGCTCAAGTGCATACAAGAACGGCATCGCGGACTCTGGGGAGAGGTTCAAGAGAACTACAGAAGGCAGATGAACAGCTTTCACAAGCAGCGATACGAGAGCAGATCTCATGTGGTCAATGGCGTAATGAGTTGATGGATCTAATATGCGAAAACATGACATGAAATAACAAGCTCAGTTTGCATCTCTATGTTAGAGAGGTTTTATGATTCTAATGAGGCACGGAGTAAAGGAATATTCATTAGTTACAGGCGTTTTTGGAAAGCTGAAAGAGGAATTCTTAGATGAGATCGCTGATAAATTGGAATGATCATACTGTTTAATGAATATTACTATTGATCTGTAGAGACTGAGCTTCATTCAAGTGAGACATATTTTAAATGAACTGATAATCATCATAAATAGACAGAACCCTATTCCCTTTAACTGAACTTTTATACGTTTCTTCCTACATCCATTCAAACCTGCTTCTGAGGATCCATACTATGCTCCCGACTTGATCCTGCGGTGGCCTTGTTCTGTTGCTCTGTATCCTCCTGGATCACGACATTGGTCGCTGAACGCGCCGCATCGATGTCATCTTCCAGCTCCTCAGGAAGCGTGAGGTTGAGGATCACACAGATGATGGCAGCAACTGCAAAACCAGTCTCCATGACAAGGACAATAGCGTCGAGGAAACCCTGAAGTGAGCGGTTATCCCCCTCGTATGTGAAGATCTTATCAAAGTAGTTGGGTAGAAGCGTTGCGCCATATCCCAGAGCCAGACCAGCAGTGAGAATGAAGCGGTTGCGTCGAGTGAAAGGGACACCACGGACAATGATGGACATGCCCGATACAGCTACAGCACTGAAGAGGAAGGTTGTCATGCCACCAAGAACAGCTGATGGAATGGCAATGAGAGCAGCAGCAAACTTGGCAAAGATACCCATGATGACCAGGAACATGGCGCAGGCAAGACCAGCTTTGCGGTTGGCACATCTGGTGAGGACAATGACACCGTTGTTCTGAGCGAAGACAGACATAGGAGTCATCGTCATGAGAGCGCCAATACAGCCAGCAATACCATCGGACAAGATACCACCCTGAATACGAGATTCATACGTCTTTCCAGTCACCTCGAGCTTGGAAACGTCGCATGTGGCTGTGACATCGCCAATAGCCTCAGTAGCGCAGACAAGGTAAACAGCAATCAGGGGGAGCACGAGTGGCCCGTAAACTGATAGAGGGAACGTGTGTACCCAAGCGAACGAAGCAACAGGGGCAGAGTCGATACCAGATCGATCGAAATAACCACAGGCAGCAGCAATAATGCAACCAACTAGTAGTCCAATCACGACCGAGGTGGATTTCATGATGGGCGAGCCGAATCGCTCACACAGAATAATGGCGACAAAGACAGAGAAACCCAAGCCCAGGAATTCTGCAGATCCCCAGGGAAGAGGATGAGGTGCGTTGATGTTGGGGCAAAGAGCAAACAAGCCGTCAGTGGCAGTCATGCATCCTCCACTGCCACCCATCCAGTTGGAGAAACCCGACTTGATGAGCTTGATACCGATGAGCATAACGGTAGGGCCAGTGACGATCGGTGGCAGGACCTTCAGCAAGTACTTTGCGGGGATGAAAGAGACGAGAATGTTGATCAAAGCACACACAGCGGAGGTACCGAGAATGGCTCCATAACCCTGAGGGCAAGGCAAAGGGTTTCCATCAGAATCTGAAGGGCAGAAGCCATTGGCGTACATCTGAGCGAGACTTCCTTGAGCGACAGGAATAACGCTGAATGAGACTCCAACTACGGACAGAACTCCAGTACCGAGGTAGTATCTGAGACAATGGTTAGCCAAACTCTTGCCGCGATCAAACAACACTTACTGTGTACCAAAAAGCCTGAATCGAGTGATTTGGACTGCAGAGAAGATGCCAGAAACGATGAGAGCGGTTGAGACGAGGTATTGTTGTTGCTCAGGTAGCAAATTGGCGCTGCCACTGATAATGATCGGGGGTGTAATCACACCTGCTAACATGGCCAATGCATGTTGGAAGCCGAGCAGCAAGCCCAGAAGAACTGGCATCTTGTCATTGAGACCAAAGAAGGGACTTGGGTTGACGCTCTTCTTCATGAAGGGCAGGTTTGGGCGAAAGAGAAAGGCATAGTCATAGTCGCCAATCAGGCCGTGCCTGGTAGTGAATGCTTTCTTGAGGCCATTGCAACGCTGAGCAAATGTTTTCGGTGGCGTATGCTCGGGGGCAATCGACCGTGGCCCTTGATCCTCATCCATTATTGAAGAAGTTAGATGGAGTTGTGTGAAGAAACTAGAAATAGGCCAACGCTGGAATGGCTTTGGTGTCGATGGCGTTGATCGTCGAGGGGTCCAAGCGAAAGAGGAATCTTCGTGTCGATCAACTCAACGACAGGCTTGGAATGTCAACGTTGAATAAATATTGACGAAGGCTTTGAAAGGCTCCAGTACTGAAAGTTGATATGGGCAATATGAAGGTTTATACTTCTAATTCCTCTCCGTATAATAGAAGTGATTGGCGAGCACTCGCGGCCGTTTTCGGGAGTGGTTAGAGTTATTTTTTAGGCTTAGTGGCCCAAGACTTGTAACTGATAACTTGTGGATCCAGAGATAGCTTATCAGGACTTCTTATTCCCCAGATGCTTGACAAATTGTTAGAGATGGGGCAGCGAGTGGGTGTCTGCGGGTCCGAGTCCAAGAGCCCCAAGCGAGGTGAGATGAGATGCAGATCAAAAGACAAGGTCAGCTAAGAAAACATGCGATGCTAATCTGAAGCTTGATATCGGTGACATGATCGTGCACAACCGCTCCTTTAAATATGCAACCCCAGATTCCACGATGGGGAGGTAGAAATAAAGTTGGCATGTTATCAGGCCGGCCGGTCGGGGAACCGGTATTGGTGGTGCACCTCGGGACGTGGGGGACGAACAGAGGAGTACGGCCTGTCGCGACCATTGGGCTGGGTTCGAATCGAGAGGGATGAGATAGCGCATCGGCGCATCCCCGTGGCATGTCTGGGGTTGTCACCCATCGCCACGGAATAGGCGACTTCGGCTGTGTATCATGGCCAGGATTGTGACGATAAACCCAGCATGAGCAGGGACAGCACCAGCTGAGCTTTGTCTGGGCATCATTCTGAGCTTCAAACCACGGGCTGAAAGATAGTCAGTTTGCGAAATCGGATGACTCTCTGTAAAAGATGGCACCAATTTGGAGCAACCGTCGGAATTCAACCACCCAACTCGTTCAAGTTTATCTCTTGGGTGCATGCATTGTACGCCACAGTTTGCTAGCAGATATGCATACTGAGGTTGTGCTCGGCCATGAGCCGTCGGCCAACCACAAGCTTATCAGATAAGATAGAAATGAGTAAAGCCGGCTGTCGGCTGCGTCCGGTGGTGATAGCTAAGAGCCTGTGATTATTGGGAGAACGGAGGCGGGCGACTGCGCAATAAATTCCATCTCGAAGGTGTAGATGATTGAACCAGAGCTGAAAGAAGGGCGATCGATCGGTCGGAGATGTTATCACAGCTGCGAGACTAGGCCAAGCGGCGGCGACAAAGTCATAGAATTGTGTAAAGGCCGCCGGCGCTCCAGATAGATTGTGGTGATTGATGCGACAATGATTGAAGAGGAAGAAGAAAAAGAAGAAAAGATTGGTGTTGTAAGACCAGCCCGAGGAAATATCAGGCAAGGCCCTGGCTCAGAGGGGCAGAACTGGCAGGTTGGCTTGAGCTAAAGGCGGGAGGCACCGGAGACTGCCGCTATGTGCCTGCCTCTCCGCATTCATGGAGTTTTCGTTACTTAAGAAAGTGCTTTGGTCTCCATCCTTGAGCATGAGCCTCATCTCTGATGCAAGTGTCAGTTCTCGTCACTCTATCTTGTTCTATAGCTCTAATGGCAACATCAAAAGAGGCCTGATGTGCTCTCCAGGCACCCTAGCATATCTCTTCTCTTCTTCCCCTCTCACTTATTAGAGGCCTCCAGATACAACAGCAATGTGACGATCAGCTGCGAAACCATAAACAGTTTGAAAGACTGTTCGTACCAACCAACACAACACAATGGTGTTACAGAACAGATGTCACGGTCAGTTTACAACTCATCCTGCGTCACCGCAGCATTATCCGGAAACAGTTCAGAAACGCAGCGACTTCGCAGACTCAGCTTTGTATCAACTCACGATATTCCTTACCTAGGTAATTTAGTAAGATATTCCAAGATGAGCTTCTGCCGTCTTCTCAATAACGGGAACTGCTATATCGCGTACTGTACATTCATCAAGCCACCAGAGTTCTGAAAGAACAACCAATCATATCGCCATCCAGTGCCAACACTCAGGTAATATGGGTTTTATGACACAAAGAGATGCGTTTCTTGATTTTACCCATCCTTTCTCTTCCTTCCATGTCCACAGCCAACCACGATCTCTGCTGTCACTTCTCATTGGCGGACTTGCTCCGTCACCACGAGACTTTGTCTCCGATCGCTGCTCCACTTAAAGGAGCTAACCTCCGGCCGGGGCGGATAAAACTGCCTCCAGTGTGTTTCTAGGGTCAAGAGCATCCCCCTCAGTTACACATTTGACGTCTTCATGACAGAAACAATACACCCTTTGCCCCCTTTTACATCAGTCTTTCAGGGTCTCACGCAGGGACTGGCACCAAACAGACAAGGCGTTGCCACTTGACCTTCCCCCATCATCGGCCCCAAGACCATTCGGTTGGACCCTTTTTTGGCTGTATCATTAAAAACAAGGAGACCAAATTTCCCCTGCTCCTAGTCCCCTAGTCAAAAGGCAGAGGTGGCGTCTTTTTCTGTGGCGAAAAACCACAACAAACGGTCACTTTCCTCTCACAGGCAGAAACAGGTGCTGCTAAGGGATTTTCACTCAAACGTCTGGTCTGGTCTGGTCTCGTCTCGTCCCATCCCAGAAGGTCACGCCTATTCTATCTGCCCATAATAATATGCCCTAGCCCATCTTGTGCTATGTCTCTAACTTGTGAATCTCTGAACTTTCATCAAATCTCGATCCAAAACTTCTTTTCCAGTTTTCGTCTTCAATCCACTATTGTTGTCATTTTGGGCACTTGATTGATGTCGCGCAGGTTGAACTTCGATATACCTCAACAACCGCTACCGCTGCTGGATACCTCCGGACAGCCGGCATCGGCCCTTCATGCACCACTCCACCAACGGCATTCATCGTTTGTCACCACGAAAAGTTACTGATCCTGATCTCGTTGCTGTTCGTGACAAGCTTGTTGACGCCCTCGCCCTCAAGGCGTCCGCTCTTGTGACGCCGCCAGCCACCAACTTGTCTCCTCCATCTTCGCACGCTGGTCCGCCCGGCACGGTCCAGCGGCCCTCTTCTCGATCTCGACATCGCCGTTCAAAACGACCTTCTTCTTCATCGCCTCGTTTAGTCGTCGGTCCTGACGCAATTCATCGTCTACCATCTGAGCTGGCTCGATTACACTTGACTTCACCGCTCATTGTGTCGAGCCCTTCAAGATCAAATATCGCTCGCAAAATTCAAGCCATTATTCCTAATCTCGACAGTCGCATTCTCTGCTCATCTAATACCACCGTGCCAGCCCAGGCATCTGGACGAGATTGCGTTGTTAGTGTCGGTGGAGGTTCTGCTGTTACTTTGGCCCGAGCTGTCGGAATACGGAAAGGAATCCCTCACATTTGCATACCTACGACATATAGTGCGAGTGAACTACATCCAGGCGGAGGGCCTAGCGACTCATCTTCCGAAGAGAAGGGCAGCGGCCACGACACCAGGATACTTCCCACCGTTATCATTTACGACGACAACCTCACTATGAGCTCTCCAACTCGATTTTCAGCGCCCAGCGATGAGAAAGTCATGGAGGACTTTGCTCGAGTCGACACGCAGCCCAAATCAGAAGACGCCTGCTGGAGCTATCTTCATATTCCAGGCGTCTGACACCTTCTGGTCTTGTCCACCTGGACATCTTTCTTTTATAATCTCTTTTAAAATTACCTGTCTTGTACCTGCGAGGAGCCCTTCAGCCTCCTATTCTTATACCAGGATCCCCCACCTCGCGCCGATTTCTCGGATATGGGATCATAATGATATTTGCGGCATTCGCACAACGCACGCCACCCACCCCGCCCCACCCTTTACACGGTGAAGGGATCATGGAGAAAGGAGCATGACACCCGGTTCGCAGAGTTTCTAGTACTCTGCATTGCACCACCGTGATATTGTGCCCTTCTCTGCAAGACATAGACCACCGGCTTGGTCTTCCATGATTCTCTGATGGAGTATTTCTGGGGACAACGCCGCTTCAAGTCCTTTCTCTAGTCACCGGTTCAGATGCAACCCTTGGCGCCATGTGTAATGGCAAGGTATCTGCTTCTGCCCCCCTCCCGGGATAGAATAAGTGCACTTGTACTTTCCGAAGCTACTGGGCTTCGAGAAGACTCATCATAAGAGACTACTGGGTCTCGAGTCAAAACACGAGGCTACTGGGCCTCAAAGAACTATCACCGAAGGTCGTGTAGCATCGGCCAAGGGATACTTCTCTCCCCGACTCAACACGAATGGGTTTTTGGTTATTTCACTATGTGATCGTGCTTCGTTTCGGAAGACTACCAACTGCACATGAGTCGTTGGATGTCCACCTCCTAGGGTGGGCTTCTTCATAAATTAGATAGATAGCCAGATATTGAAAAATTGAAAGTTATCACCATGATCTTTCTTTCTTGAACTTGTAATGAATTGTATCTACGTTCATGGTCTAGGATCTGGCCATTCTGACCGTCTGATTGCACTACTTTATCGTATCTACGCTGGGTATCGTAACAGTATTTTCATCGCCAAAAACTTCCGCTCAATCTAAGCCCTCAAACCCCATGACGCCGTGGGCTCCCATGGGCCCAAGTTTGCTCTGCTGGGCCTCCTTGCGTCGCTTGGCCCTGCGCTTCATCTCCTCAATCTGGTCCTCCTCACTATCGTCGTCGCTATCGCTATCAGCAGCTCGCTTGCCGTTGCCATTCTCTCCAGCGTCACTATCATCGCTATCGTCATCATCTTCATCCTCTTCGTTATCGTCATCATTGTCTCCTTGAAGAGCAGATAGCTCTTCCCAGAGCTTCACAGTCCTTCCGCCAGCGCTGATAAGGCGATTCTCGCAATCGAAACCCAGCGACACAACACTCTCCATGTGATCGTGACGCAAATTGGCTGAAATGTCCACCTCCCGAGCAACAAGGTCAACCACACGCAAGCTGCCATCACCGACACCGCAGACGACCTTCTTACCAAGTCCCAGCTCTTGCGGGATCAAGACCATGGCATCGATACTTTCACCGCCGCCCTTCTTATCGCCATCCACGATGATTCGTTCCTGTTGGTCATCCCAGGCTCCCTTGTCCCACATGGTCAACACACCCGAGCCGGAGCCTACTGCCAAAACGCCGTTGTTGCGATGTCCCTTAGGGCCCAAGCCTGGAACGAAGCAAGAAGACAGCAGCTCATCCTCCTGGTCGTCGCTACGCACAAGTACCCCTCTCCTAACATCGGTTACGGCGAGCGTGGTACCGCCAGTGCTGACCCATTGCTTCGGGAATCCGCTGGTGCTGGCACTGGTGGGCGGCAAAGGTGTTATAGAAGAAACGTAGTCGGCATGGGGGAAGTGAGTCTGAACGGGCTTCTTTCCCAGCTTGCCGTCCTTAAGGTCAATGATGTGGAGGGCACCTGAGTCGGTCGCAAGAAGCAGGGTCTGGGGGTTCAGGACGTGGAGGAGCGTCGGCGCATCGGGAACCGTAGTTGCAGAAGGGATCACGAATTTGGAAATGACTTGACCGGTTTTGGGGTCAAAGTGCTTTACCAGCGCATCGGTACCAGCTGAATAGACAGCTTTGACAGGTTAGCTTGGAGAACAATAACAGAAGCTCGTGGAAATCCTACCAGAACCATCGTGCGAGTAGACCAATGATCTACAGCTTCCCTTGTGTCTCCGAGTGCGCCAGACGGATTCGATCATACTCTTTCCGTCGCTTAGCACGCTCGTGTCACCATCGGCGTCGGCATTGTCGTCGGAAGAAGAGCTGGATGGCAATCGAAAGGTCTCGACATGGCCACTCGATAAACCGACGGTCAGGAGGGGCTCCGTGGGGTGGAGGGCAGTTGCGAATACATCTGCCGATAGAGGCAGGGTACATGTATTCTCGAACATGTTGAGATTGATGCTTATTAACAGTTACTCAAGAAACAAACGGCAACGTATAGCATTGCTTGAAAAGGATGAAGAAAAAAAAAGAAGCTCAAGCCAATTGAAGCCACTGTGTTATCGTACCGATAACAGAAGTTCGCACTGTCTTGGTGTCAACTTCCATCCAGAGGAACACTCTGTTCTGAGGTAGACCTTATAGTGTAATATCAATGTTTGATTCCTTTTCAATGCTCACTGTATATTATAATACTAGCCCCATCCCTTATTGTTTCTTCTGAGCTCTTATGCATATGTGATGTTGGGTATTTCCACTCACAGTTGACCAGTTGCAGGCACTAAATGGGCCCATTGAAATCTAGACTGAGTCGGGTGCAAAGCTCCAGCATTCAAGCACCCACCCCTGAGGGAGCAAGAAAACACCCGAACCTCAATACAAGGTGTCAAAATAAACTCAGCAAGGAGTACCCTAAACTCAGGCTAGATTTACCTCATATTTCTATCACTTAGGGTCAAGGTCCTGACTTTTCTTCCCTCCCCTAGGTAGCCACCCACCCGAAAAGCTTATGCAAAACATCTTGTTTTCCCACCTGTAGATGCATTTTTGAACATGGGAAACTGCTATCAATTGGACAGTGTATCATAGTCTCGTCATTGATCTCGATCTTGCTTTTTCTTTGCAGCGCGTGCAATTAATGCGAGCAGCATTGACTTATTCTCCTTTATGCTTTATAATTTTAGAACTTAAGTAATCTGATGACCTCGAGCTTATGCGTGCCTGACTCAGTCAGATGCCCATAAAATCTTATCCATGAGATGAGAGGCCGGAGGTTTCATGGCAAATCGATCGATCTTCTGTCGCTAACGGAACTCAGGCGGTAGATCTCCACGGGTAAGCACCCGGGTGGCTCCACTAAAGGTTGGCTTTAGGGCCGTTGGAGGGCAAGGAGGGGTGGCGATAGGTCAAGATTCGAGTGGAAGGACAGCCTAGAATCTAGACCCAGACAAGGTCGGAGTGCGATGGAGGAATCCATTGGATCCTTAAGTAATCTTGCCAATATCTAGCTAAATTCTCAAGGGCAGGCTACCTTGGTATTCTAAACCAGTCTTGTTAAACCACACAACCCCCCCAACCTCGTCCGACGATCTGTTCCCCCTGCCGAGGCTGCTTGCTTGCTTGCTTGCATGGGCTAAGCACGTAGTCGACGTTACAGCTGTCGATCATGACTGGTAACAAGGTCTCCGAATCAACTCGCGAACGGGAGATATTCAAGTGTGTATGACCTTGCACCATTTCTCATCCTCACTCTCGCCGCATCTTCATCCCCCGCCATCAATTGAAGCTCCTCAAACGGACTCATCTAACGAATACCCAGATATGACTCGATTCTTGTCGCCAACTCTATTCGCAATGATGTCGCAAACCTTATCCCGTCGTCTTCATTGCGACCATGCTCGGATCCTGCCATGACAGCTCTGGCCCAGGTGGCTCTCTTGAGACTCGGCGCCTCTCGCGCCATGATCTCGCTGTTTGACTGTCAACATCAGCATATTATTGCCGAAGCTACACCTGCGCTTCGCATATCTGCTCACGCCAATCCTCCTAGCTCTGGTCCTGACAGCCTTTGGCTTTGCGGTACTGCAATACCTCGGAGTTATGGTATTTGTGATCGTGTATTGGTATCTCGCGAGTCTGGTGGACCACAGCAACCATCATTAGCTTCGGAGCTCCCGGTTACAGTGGTAAGCAACCTTGCTGAAAATGAGGAGTATCGCGATACCTGGTACTACAAAGCACGGCCAGAGCACCGGTTCTACGCAGGAGTGCCGATAAGAACCCGCCGAGGTATCAACATTGGCGTCTTCTGTATTCTTGACAACGAACCGCGGGAGACATTTGACGAAGCATCACTACAAGTCATGCGAGATGTTTCAGCATCTATCCTGGGGCAAATGGAACTGACACGATCTGGAGATGGCAGGCGTCCTGGTGAGCGCATGGTTCGCGGTTTGGGAAGCTATGTGGAGGGGAAGACGACCGTGACGGGATGGCAGAACAGTTCAACTAATATCTTCAATGTCGATGCCAGCACAGAAGAAGGCTCTCTCAACCAGACGCAACAGAAGATCCAGAAACAGAGGGACAGTGTCACTGCTGTTGCCGAGACGGATAACATATCCACACCGGATATTTTTGTTCTTGAAAGCCCTAGTCAGAACAGGCCGACAAGCCCGTTCCATCCAACTGACAAGCCTCCTAATTCAGTTCCGACTGCAGAAGAATCGCGATCTCATCAGCTGAGCCAGATCTTCTCTAAAGCGGCAAACATCCTACGCGAGTCGATTGAAGTTGAGGGGGTCCTGTTTTTGGATGCAGGTGTTGGCTCTTTTGCTGGCAGAATCCGGTCCGGCTCTTTGCGGCGTAATTCAAGGACCCATGCTCGCTCTTCCTCCTCGTCCTCATCTTCGTCCTCTCCAGGTAGAGGTAGTATTTCAGTCTCATCCCCCCGGAATTCCGCAGACTACCGGTCCTCAGGCGCTATGTGCCCTGTCCTTGGATTCTCTACGTCTGTTTCTTCCAGCATAAATGGTGAAGCCCCATCAGGACGCAGTCGAACTATACCCGAACGACAGCTCCAAAGGCTACTGCGCCGCTATCCAAAAGGCAAAATCTTTAATTTCGATGGCGACGGAATGACTGGATCGAGTGATCCGACGAGCGAGGACTCGGCTATGGCTGCTTTCCAGGCCCAGAAAGCTCGGAGCATTCAAGAAGAACAAAGAGGCGACAAGCGAAAGCCACGAAAGGTCAACGACCCGTATTCACGGAGAAACGAAGGCATGGCCATTCGCGATGTCTTCCCAGGAGCGCGCAGCGTTGCCTTTGTGCCTCTATGGGACTCTCACAGAGAGCGCTGGTTTTCCGGGTGTTTTGTCTATACAATGACACCAACCCGCATCTTTACAGTCCAGGGGGAACTGAGCTACCTTGCCGCTTTCAGCGCAGTCATCATGGCAGACGTTGCTATGATGGAGAGTTCCATGGTATCCTTGGCGACGACATCTTTACTCAGCTCCCTATCCCATGAGCTCCGGTCTCCACTTCACGGCATTGTTCTGTGTGCCGAGTTGTTGCGTGATACCGCGCTAGATGTATTCCAAGGCGACGTATTGCGCTCCCTTGAGGTCTGCGGTCGTACACTTCTGGACACGATCAATCACTTGCTTGATTGGACACGCATTAACAACTTTGTCAAGGCACCCAGTGGACAGTCGCCGAACTCAGGTGTTGCGTTCGTGAGAGGCGCACAGTCTAACTCAAGAAGTAGACCGACGGATGGGATGATGCATATCACTTCGAATCTGGATCTGGACATGTTGGTGGAAGAAGTCGTGGAGTGTATTCATGCTGGCCACACCTACCAACAACAATCACTCGCGCTTGTTCACGATGACAAGCCGAATGAAGAGCTCAATCGTGATCCTCTTACCCGCCTTGATGGTATGGACGTTGCGGATAGTGTCAAGGCTGGAGAAAACATAAGCAACGGAGCTGGTCCTGACGCAGTTCTTGTGATGTTGGACATTGACCCGACGGTGGACTGGGCGTTTCATGTTGAGTCAGGGGCTCTGAGGCGCATAATCATGAATCTTTGTGGAAATGCCCTCAAGTACACTACACGGGGTTATGTTAAAGTCTCTGCCTACCAGGACCCTCCTGGGCAAAGCCGGTTGAAGGATCGAGTCGTTCATATCGATATCACCGATACAGGAGCTGGCATTGGTCAAGACTATCTCAACCACCGTCTGTTCGCTCCGTTTGCTCAAGAGAATATTCATTCTTCGGGTGCTGGCCTTGGTCTGAGTCTGGTGAGGAAATTCGTCAGGGCACTTGGAGGCTCTATACATGTTCAAAGCAAGGTGGGCACGGGAACTCGCATTGCGGTAAAACTACCACTAGAAGCTGTCAGTGTTGATTCGACAGAAACAATGTCCGATCGCGAGGAGTTTCAGGCCCAGGCCATTGAGTTGTCAGGTCTCCGCGTCTGCATCAACGGCTTCACACCTTTCGGTGGAGGCGGCTCAGAAAGTCAACGTTGGAATTCTAGGGAATTTGACGAACGTGCTTTGCTGGAAAAGGTCTGCCACAATTGGTTGCGTATGCAAGTCGTCGACTCCCTCCACAACGCCGAGTATCTTCCTGACCTGATACTCTGTGACGAAACTCACCTTGAAATGATAGCAAACCTGCCTCGAGACGAGCTATCGTCCCCAGTTGTTGTGGTGTGCCGCAGTGCCGCAGTCGCTCGATCGCTTGACAGGTCACATAGGTCACAGCGCAAGCTCAATTGGGGATTATTCAGTTTCATATCGCGCCCGTGAGTCGTCTGTTTGTTACTACTTGTTCCTTGCCGCTGACGTTGTTATCTAGTGTGGGACCGAGGAAGCTTGCCAAAGCTTTTGTCCTCTGCTTCAGGCGCTGGATGAAATTACAAGCAACAGCTGCAGATCGTGCCAGCGTCTCGACCAGACTCGACGAGCCACCGACTGTATCGACGGGAGAAACGGATCTTGTCCAACGTGGGTCCGATGACAAGGAACGCGGCTATTTTGATATCGCCCCAACGATGTCTCCTAAGAAGAGAAGGGCGCATTGGGATGACGATGACGCAGAGACTCCGTTGCCATCGGTTCCCGCTTTGCAACTACCTCCAACCCCGCAGGATCAACGGTTCCTTCTGGTAGAAGACAATGCTATCAATATGAAGATCTTACAAACGTACATGAAGAAGCTGGGTGTGGCGTACGACTCGGCCTCGGATGGACTCCGAGCTCTGGAGTGTTACAAAGCTCAAGAAGGGTGTTACAAGTGTATTTTGATGGATATTTCCATGCCGGTAATGGATGGGTTTGAGGCTACACGACAAATTCGAGGGTTCGAGAAGGCCTCGGATTTGCCACGAAGGCATATTGTCGCTATATCTGGTCTCGCCTCTAAGGACGCACAGGAGGATGCTTTTGCGAACGGACTTGATCTGTTTCTCTCCAAACCAGTGCAGCTCAAGGAGCTCAGTCGGATTCTCAAGAGTCGAGGGCTGATTTAGACAGGGCTGGGATATCGAGGGATACGAACACGAAGCGAACACGATACCATGACTTTTTCTTTGGAATTATTTTCTGTAGATTTCTCTTTGGAGGCTCTGGCGTTGGCGCGGTTTTATCCGCTGTATAAAACAATACCCAGGCATGGATTTGCGAGGGAGGGTCTTATTGAGGCATATGTTACTAGACAGGATAGAACGCAGGCGCAAACGGGTTCTTATGTGGAACTTGCATTGAGAAATAGGAATACGAATTAATTTGAACGCGAATGAACAGACACTGAAAGATTACGTTTATGATTTTGTGTTTGTTGATGAATCAGGTTGAGCGTAGTATAGGGCTCCTCTCATCTGTCTGAGCATTGGTTAAGAAACATCCACTTCACTCATCTACATCTGCAATGCATCTGCGGGCCAATTGAGCAGTGCCACCTCAATCACTGTGCTCTACATTCGAGCATAAAAGAGTAGGCAATCGTCAACAATTGCTTTTCTTCTAGATGCGCATCATGCGAGCGATTTTCAAATGGCAGCTGCTATTCCTGGCGGTGTTGACCGCGACTGCCATGTCTCAAGCCGAGCCATTCCGTTGTGTTATGTATCTCACAGGGTAAGTGCATCTCCCTCGTCACCAAGCAGGAACTTCGAATATTCACTGACTGAAATTTTAGACAACATGACATTGCCCCATCAAAAAGCGAACTTGAAGATGTCTCGCATGTCATTTTGGCATTCATGCGCTCCGAGACGTTCAATGTTGACGACAAACCTCACGACTATCCGCTATTCACCTCTGTTTCCGATGTCCGCAAAAGGGTCCCTAGCGACACGAAAGTAATGGTGGCTATTGGAGGCTGGGGCGATACTCAAGGTTTCGAGGAAGCGGCCAAGAATGAAACCACGCGGAAGCAATGGGCGCGCCAGGTTGCGAGCATGGTCACTGCAACGGGCGCTGATGGCATCGACATTGACTGGGAGTACCCAGGGTAAGGAATATCGCAACCTTGGTCATTACAAGGTACATACTGACTGCAACAGAGGCAATCGTGATGATTACAAGCAAATCCCCAACTCTCAGCGCGAATGGGAAATCAGTGCATTTGTATCGCTCCTCCGGGAGTTGCGTGCCGCTATTGGCCCCGACAAGCTTCTGTCAGCAGCTGTTCCGGGCAAAGAGGTCGATTTGATGGCCTTTACGCCCACCACCGTGCCAAAGATCATGAAAGAAGTCGACTTCCTCAATATCATGACCTACGACCTGATGAACCGACGAGATACCGTGACCAAGCATCACAGCGGTGTCTCAGATTCTCGAGACTCAATCCAGCGTTATATCGACCGGGGCGCATCACCGAGTCGGCTCAATCTTGGGTTCGGATACTATGTCAAATGGTTCATGACCCAAGAGTGCTCACAGGGAGAGCTTCTTGGGTGCCCTACTCAATTGCTTGAGGATCCCGAGACCGGAGCTGATATGGGCAAGACAGGCGGCTTTAGCTGGCACGATGATATTCCCCAGGACGTATCTACATCTTTCAAACATGCGAGAACAGCTGGGAAGTATGACGAGGACGGAAGCTATTTTTATTGGGACGAGAAGGAGTGGCGATGGTGGACGTTTGACACCAAAAAGAGCATTCAGACAAAGTTCAGCCATGTCGTGCCGGAGCTCGGAGTTGGGGGAGTTTTTGCTTGGGGCATTGGAGAAGATGCGCCCTCATTTGAGCATTTCAAAGTCACAGCTGAGCAAGTTCGCAAGATCCGCAAGGGTCATGCAGTTGAGCACGACTACATGGAAGATGGGGACAAGGACGAGTTGTAATGCGACGTACATACAAAAGCGCGAGCAAGTGCTTGGCTCCCTGGGTAGCAGTTGAGATGCCATGACAGCATGGCTTACCCATGTATGCACATGCATGAATCGCCGACTTTCAATTGAACGGCTCGCCAACTTTATTCATCCACCTTCCAAAGAGGTTCGATATCTCTCGACCAGGTTTATGCGTGGCTATGGATGGCAGGGGTTCAATTAAGCTAGGTTTCGGCAAATCACAAGGTCCATACTAAACACGCCTCTAGCTGAACGGTTCAGTGTAACGCTGCTAAGCTTATCCTTAGCTTCCCCCTCCAACGAACGCCCACGTCTCCTCCACACGTGCTTGTCAAAGATGCCCATCTCGTACGGACTTTGCCTACTGCTAGCTCCGGGGACCTTGTGCTCTTTGCAGAAGCTGGCTTGCAAGTGCTCTGATCTGCGATGTGATTGCTCAATTCGTCTCTTCTAGGCCGATAACCAACACCGAAGGTTCAACAAAAACCACATCCTGTAGGGGTGTTGTGTGTGAATGGGCTTGTTCCTGGGGATCTTGCGACGTCATCTCGGTGCATTGCCCAGATAGGTCTATCGGGCTGAGGATCAATGTGCAGTTCTCTTGTCCATAAAGCCTGGTGATCGCCCAGGTCGCATCGAGAGGTTTTGGTGTTTGGTCAAGCCTCAGTCTCCATCAAGGCCTCAATTTCTGGTTCGTGCCAAGCCTTGTCGGTGTATCTTGCTCCTCTGTCAATCAATTGACTTGTTCTGCTCGCCATGCGTTTCTCTACTCCTCTCGTTGCCGGCCTTGCGGCTGTCAGCCCTGCCATTGCTGCTCCCAGTCCCAGTTATGGCGATAAGGAATTGTTCAAGACTGTCAAGCCAATCAAGCAGATTGAGCTCGGCCCTCGACCATACTACCTCGTCAACGACATGGATGAGGGTTCGCTGAAGAAGAAGCTTCAGTCGTGCTCGGAGAAGCCTCAGAAGCCTTCCCAGTGGTCAATTGCCCACCGTGGTGGCGGTACTCTTCAGTTCCCTGAGCACTCTCTCGAGTCGAACCTGGCTGGTGCTCGAATGGGCGCTGGTATCCTCGAGTGCGATGTTGCTTTCACCAAGGACCGCCAGCTCGTGTGCCGACACTCTCAGTGCGATCTCCACTACACGACCAACATCGTCACGATCCCCGAGCTCAACAAGAAGTGCACCCAGCCGTTCAAGCCCGCCAAGGACGGCAAACCTGCTTCTGCCAAGTGCTGCACCAGCGACATTACCCTCAAGGAGTTCAAGACTCTCTGCGCCAAGATGGAGGGCTTCAATGCCACTGCCACCAACGCTGCCGACTTCCTCCACGGTACTCCTCCTTGGCGAACCGATCTGTACGCTACTTGCGGTACAGTTCTGAGCAACAAGGAGCACATTCAGCTCACCAAGCGCCTTGGTCTGAAGCATACCCCTGAGCTCAAGACACCCGAGGTCAAGATGCCCTTCGACGGTGACTATACCCAGAAGAAGTACGCTCAGCAGCTCATCGACGAGCACAAGCAGGCTGGTGTCAAGCCCAGCGATGTGTATCTCCAGAGCTTCCTGTACGACGACATTCTGTACTGGCTCAAGGCCGAGCCTGAGTACGCTCGTCAAGCCATGTATCTTGACGAGACGGGCGACACACCCGAGACCTTTGAGAAGGCCGTTGCCAACCTCACCCGCTACAAGGAGGATGGCGTTCGATACATCGCACCCCCACTGCCTTATCTCGTCACGCCTGGTAAGAACGGTAAGATCGTTCCCAGCGCATATGCGAAGAAGGCGAACGAGCTCGGTCTCAAGATCATCACCTGGACTCTGGAGCGATCTGGTCCACTAAAGAACGGCGCCGACGGCAACTATTATTACACTACCATTGCGAAGCTGATCAATAATGATGGTGATGTGTTTAACTTGTTGGATGTCTTCCGGGAGATCGGCGTTGCTGGTGTCTTTTCGGATTGGAGTTCGACTGTTACTTACTATGCCAACTGCTTCGGTCTTAAACTCTAAAGCTAGAATTAGACAAATAGAGGCTAAACTCCAGATAAATAAAAGTGTGGTTTAGTCAACGGGTCAACGTTCAAAGGTAATACACAAATCAGAGTCGCCGCAACATCTGAAACGTATCGACTTCGTCTCATCGACATCAAACCTCATCAAGATCCTGGAACTGATATCTTCTTATATCAGCATCCGTCAAGAACTGAACGGTGAATGTTACTTGATTGGGCAATGTCTCGATATGGCAATTCTCCACGACCCTAAATCTTCAGGGTAACTCTCCCCTTCCAATGACATGTTGCACTACTCGAATGCAAGTGATGAAGAGAAATCGAGCGCACCTTTGGGTTTTACTCTTTGTTCTCATTGGTTAGGCTGCAAGTGACCAATTCCTGGGAAGATCGCCCGAATAAAGCTATGCCAGTTCTGCACCAAAGGCTGTTCTGTGGCTAAAACCCGCCTTCACCAATGAACTGTCTGGCAGACTCCCCCGGATTTTTATTCTTTACCCCAGATTTTGAATGATGCTATAATCTACAGTTGTATCGAAATGTGACTTGACACACGAGAATCTATCTCTATCTCTTGTCTTGGTGGCATTGCATCTCTATCACGACGCACGTTGTTCTCAGTGGTGAGAGTCTAACTGTCGTCTGGGATGCACCTCTCGGCGATACACAGCAGGGAAGATGGGTTGGTATATAGCCCCAAGGCAGTTCTAGTCATTGCAAGTCAACACAACCATGAGCTTGGGTAACGCTGACTATTCCAGGCAACCTCTACGCTTGCTCTATACAATGCATGCGAACTTCTCGCCTTGATCTTCACCATCTTCAAACGCCATCATGGCCTTTACTTTTGGAGTCTTCTATTGACCACCTTAGGCGTGTTTCCGTATGCACTGGGATGGCTTCTTGGATATCTTGACATCCTAGGCACTGACGCGAGTAAGGCCATCGCGTCGCTCGGTTGGATCGTACTCGTCAGTGGCCAGTCAGTGGTGTTGTATTCTCGACTGCACTTGGTACTGAGCAACTTGAGAATACAGCGCGCTGTGCTATGGATGATTGTGATCAACGGCATGATATGGCACACGACGCAGACAGCACTGCTATTCACTATTGGACCGAGCGTTGATGGCAGCAATCCCACGCGCATATTCGTCGCCATCGAGAAAACTCAAATGACCTTCTTTTGTGCGCAAGAGTTTGTGATCTCGGGGCTGTACCTCTGGGGCACCATCGATATCCTGCAGACATCACTGGGCAACAAGCAAAAGACAATGTGGTATCTCCTGGTCATCAACCTCCTCATCGTAGCCATGGACATAGCGCTCCTCATCATCATGTACAAGGACCACTATACGATCGAACAAGGCGTCAAACTCGTCATATACTCCATCAAACTCAAGCTCGAGTTCGCTGTCCTTGGAAAATTAGTCGACGTTGCGCAGAGCCGCGGCGGATCGAGTGTTTCCGAAACACATCCAGCTCACTTCATCGAGATGCACGCTCGGGAACATGGAAGAAGTGACAGTCTCCCTGAAATAGTACACCTTGAGAACACGGCTACGCGGAGGATGGCCGATGATGAGGAGAGCACGCGCCATCTTTATGACGATGCGATCAAGCAGATATACAAAGGCTGAGGGCATGACTAGCCAATCGCATCTTGATCTTGGGCGTCTTGCAGGGCGAGCGAGATTTGTCAGGAGAGAGCATGTTTGCATAAGCATCGGGATAATCTAGCTGAGACGATGCTAAGCAGTGATTGTAAGAAGCTAGGCTGGGTGTGCCCCCGCAGATTGTTCAATTGAAGTGATCCATGCGTAGATTGTTACCAAGGTTCAGCTGTGACGATGATGTATGGTTCTAGAAGTTGGTGAGATGCGGTGGGACAGTCGATCACATATTGAATAGGAACTACAAGGCATGATCACTGATGGAATGTGCAAGATCTAGTCACACAAACTGCAAGATCAAAGATATCACATCTCATATCACACAATCTCGAATATTCTCCGGCCGCGTGATGCGATGCAATCCTTGTCGCTGATCTTCCACAGTGGATCATCACCAAGCCCTCAACAATGCTTCTAGCCTCTGCAACACAACCCAGATCACAAGATGGTCTGTCCTCAATGATACCGCCGTACTCCATAATGACCCCAAAAAGGCGGTCTCGCCGGATGAAACCTGTTGTTTCGAAGGGTTTGGTCGGGGCGTTTGTTGGATTGTGCTAGTTAGGGTATCATGTTATAGAAGGGGAGAACATCGCATGTTGGAATCTTCACATGTTGTTTCTCTTCATTCTTGGTATCGTTCTTCTTTTGTTTTGGGTTTATTAATTTTCTGCGTCTGGTGCGCGCTTATTCATAATTGCATTGATGTCCTATTGTCGATTTGATATCGAGGTATATACAATAGGCTTGTAATATTCACTCCTACCCCTTTTTACTGTCTCGAAACTTGATCTATTCTCGACACTCATTAACCGCCAAGACGAACCGTATCTATCCACTCTCTTGAACATCTTTTCAACATCCAACAAGTTCATCAGTCACAATAACGAGCGTGTTGGCAACTCGCAGGCCATCGAGGCCGCCATGTCCGCATTCCCCATAGTAGACGGCGTGACAGTCGCTATCCCACCACCTGAGGGTTATGTGGTCAACTTTGATCATCCCCTACAACGGCATGCCATAGAGTCGTATGTGATCTCGGGCATAGGTACAGCACTCGCTTTTCTTTTCTTTTTGCAGTATTTATATGTCAAACTCTGGGTTTTGCGTAAACCCGATGGGGAGACGGGTAAGACCCTTGCGCCGATCTGGATCAAGTTGTCATCTGCTAAGAATAGGAAGCCTGCCTAATAATTGCGTGGATCTTTTCCATAGCGGTTCAAGTCGTCTCTCTCAGTAAGTTTTCCACAGAAGTGGTAGATGGGATAGTTGCTGAAGGGAAGCAGGTTCGTTTATCCTCGGGGTAACAGGTGTCCATGCTTGGGAACTCCCTCTCGAAAAGTTCAACGAAGGGAATCAGGTAAGATCCCTTACAAAACTTGGTGGACATATTTGCTCACAATGCCCAAGCTCACCTTCATATCCCCCATCCTATACGCTGTATGCACTGCCTGCTCCAAGATGGCGCTGGCGCTATTCTACCGAAGGCTTTCACCGCAGCGGTGGTGGAAGTGGAGCGTGTACAGCGTTTTCTTCCTCGTTGCTGGCTATAATCTAGCCATCCTGCTCGTGGTTCTGTTCGGGTGTACGCCGTTCAAAAAGAGTTGGGATCTCACGATACTCGAAGGATCATGCGTAGATCGAGGGGCGGTCTATATCTGCACAGCGGCACTGGGCATTCTTTCGGATCTTATCCTTCTCACCATGCCCTTACCGATGGTTTTGCAGCTTCAGATGCCACGACGACAGAAGGCTGGGCTTGTGGTGTTGTTTGTCATTGGGTCTGCGTGGGTGATTCTCAATCAAGGGAGCTGGCACTTGCTAACTGATGAGACAGAACACTTGTAACGTCTGTGGTTCGACTAGTACTACTAGTTCCGATAGTTGATGCAAACGACTACACCTGGGTTCTCTCCAGTGCAGTAGTTTGGATGTGAGTACAACTTGACCCTAGCGTAGCAGTGACTAACAAGGCCAGCTTTGTCGAGGCCAATCTTCTGATAATATGCGCGTCGCTGACGACGCTTCGACGTTTCTTCATCCATGTCGCACCCAAATTCATTGGCGAGCGCGGGTCGTCAGTTCAATACTCCGCAACCAGTAAAGGAACACGACAACATCCATTCCAGACGATAGGCAGCATTAGGAACAAAACCCGGAAGGATAGACTCGATGTTCAGATTGAGGATCCCGGATTCGACCTTAAGACAATCGTGCAGGCGCAGCCCGTGACGACCGAAGTGACGGCGTATGAGACAGACGAGCAGCCAGAACAGATGATACGGCACTTGCGGAGACAAGAGTCATTGAATAAGTTTGGCGAGGCTCGGACTCAGACCCAGATGTGGGATCCCCGCAACAGCAGCGATGATGAGGAGCGAGCGATTGTTCAGACGACAACGGTGACAGTTGTATACGGGCCAAGGACTGAATGAATGAGACTGAGACTGAGGCGCTTAATATTTATTAGCATGTTCCAGATATACAATTCTTTGTCTTGTCTCGTCTGTGGCCTGGTGACGGTTAATGCATTCGTCGAGGTGTGAGATGGTGTTGGCCAATCGTATTCTGAGAAGCGTAAAAAGTGCTTTTCCTTGTCTGATCTGTCAGATGATTTGAAACACATCTCTGCCAAGACTGAAACACGTCTGCTCTCAATCAGTGCTGAATCATACACCAACAAATTTGAATCATACACCAGCAAAGCGAGGGTTTCTAGCCTTCTGATTGGCTCAAAAATAATTAGCGCCGTTTTGTAGCGCACAGGCCACCGACAGGCAGCCCCACTAAAAATCCGTTATCAGCTTATCAGCTTACAGCCACACCTCTTAACAGCAATTTCAACTTCAACCCTAGCAAAATAGGCTATTTTAAGCTAGATCGGGTTAGGTTAGTTAGGGTTAGTTATAGGCCGGAGGCCGCAGGATAGGTTTAGCTTAGGGTTAGGGTTAGGGCTAGGGCTTTGGGTTAGATATGGAATATATCCTGTTGTGGCTAGTTAGTGAAGGCTGGGCCCTGATTGGCTAGGTGCGTTGGTGTATGATTCAAATTTGTTGGTGTATGATTCGGTATTGGCTCTCAATTGCCGGGCCAAGTTAGAGTTGACCCAACTCTACAAGGATGTTGAGTTTATGTCCCATTGACTCAACGACTGCAGCCGCCGACAGAGACAGAGACAGAGAAAAGAGAATAGAGACGTCGGGTCTTGGTCTACGGGTTTCAGCTGCCGAGCCAAGGCAGTGCATCCACCAGCCAAGCACTGAAGCGCCTATAACTCCCGGGGGGGTCCGACAGACGGAAAAGAGACAAAAAAGTCGTGCGCGTCACAAACTCTTGTCGTTGCAGTCAGAACATGATGAGATGATGCTCTTTAACATTACATTACATTACATTTTCGCCCAGAAACAGCTAAGGAATGTGAATGTCTCGTATTCGGAATCTTGACTGAGTGAGCCTTGAGCTGAGCCTTGTTCAGCCACTAAATGACATCACGCGCCCTGTAAGTGGGTGTACGTACTGAAAGAAATGGGAACCCTGCATTAAAACGTCAGATGTTTGGGTCTTAGCACCACGTCATTGGTGACAATGACAGGGAAAAAAGAGAAGAAAAGCTACATGAGCCACTCAAACGTCGTCGTCAGTGCAGATCCTGTCTTTCTGTCTGCCCTTGATTGGTCTGGGCTGCCTCTTTGCGGAGGGAGGGAAAGCTTCGCGCTTGGCTGTAGGTGTAGGTACCTAGAGTGTAGGTGACTGCCGAATACGCCATGATTCACTGACGTAGAGGTTCTTAGCTGCCCTGTAGCTGTTAACGCTGCCAGCGGCTGAAGTGAAGTCAAACTGAACTGGGGCTGGCCTCGTTCTTGGCTTGGCCTGTTGGGTTTGGGTTGGTTCAAGTGTCTTGTCTTGTCTTGCCTTGAATGGATGGGCCCATCCATGACTGACACTGTCCGTCATTGACTGAACGAACCCGAAGCTGCCGCCCGTAGATTTAAATAAATGCTATATCCCCCTGCTGGACCCCTCCTCTTGTTGGTGATCACATCCATCTCTCTTCTTTACTCACCTTCCTCAGTAACTGAACTGAACTGAACTACTTAGCAGCAGATCATCATCTATCTACACCTTCAATCCGATACATCATCTAGCCTTTATACGACATCAACATCGTATTCATCATGGCCATGGGCATCATCACCATCATTCACGCCGTTCTGGCAGTCTTTCTCATCATCGAGCTGGGTCTCACCGCATACCGTAAGTGACGAACCTCTCCCTCTACTCCCCAATGAGCCATCCCATCTAACAACTCCACAGTCGTCGATGCTACTAGCACTTGGTGGAGTGACTCTCCTGCTTCGGTGTCATTCCTACTCTTCTGCGTCGTCTGGTCCATCCTAATCCTCCTCTATCTCGCCCTGACGCCTCTCTTCGCTCCCCGCATGTACCACAGTATGGTCGCTCTCGGTATTCTCGCCCTCACCACGCTCTTCTGGTTCGCCGGCGCTACCGCTCTCGCTGCTCACATCGGTGTTCCCAAGTGCCACGGCATTACAACCTGTCAATGCGCTCAAGCCGCCGTTGCTTTCGGTTACTTCATCTGGGCCATCTTCACTGGCTTGACCATTATGGAGGGTCTTGCTTTCATGCGATCGCGCGGTCACTCTGCTCACGCCGATACCAAGCCCGGTCACCACTCTGGTGTCTAAACGATTGAGGATGTAATGAGTTGACGGAATGCATAACGCAACCTTGGAAATGGAGTGGTGGTAGTTGGATTCGTCCTTTTTTTTCACCTGTTTTTTTATGCGACACGGCCGCAAGATACCCTTCAGGAACTGACTGGCTCGTCAGAAGCGCCCGATTATATGATTAACTTTTTGTATACTTATGGTGTATTAGTGCGTTATGGTTGAGAAAGGAAAACTATCATTGAATGCCTATTCTATGCTCTTACTGTTCATGTCCGTGATTGAACGTCTCCATCGACAGGCAATTAGAAATAAACTTGATCTACATGTGCATCTGACGCTTATTCCCATCCCAGGCCGGGAGTCACCGGCTATAGCTGCCGAGCTTAAGGTAATTCCTCCACTTTACGTCATTTCACTTGGCTGCACGAAGCCACCAGAAGTTGGTGGTGTCCATGTTAATGAAGGGTGGATATTCACAGCATGATCTCATAATCCGGCCTTGGACGTCCATTACGTCCTCGAAGAGAATTATAGTAGTAATCATGCTTATATACAACGGGCGATTGCGATATTGCATCATCATCACCAATACTGACGACCTCCATATCGAACAAGGGTTGCTTGCTCGTGTGTAGGGTAAATGGTGAAGGTTGATTAGTTTCACATGACAGCTGGCTTCGAATTAATCAATCAATCAATAATGACAGCTCAATGTTGAGCTTGTCTCCGGTCTGGTAGCTATTGATATCGGATAAATGTTGCCGTGATGCAGTTTCGGTATTATGTTGTTGATTAGACAGCTTTACTTTACTGGGCTCTGGCTCTCATAGCAATGACAAGTAATCTTGGCCAACTTATTAGTCTTACTAGACCCTGATGCTGACAGGCAGGGCTGTCATCCTAGGCAAGTTAGAGTGCAGACAAAGCTACAGTCTTACACACTGTACAGCACAGTGCTACGCTTAAACACCGGGCACTGGCATAGCCAATGGCCGAACGAAGCAGCCAAATCTAGCCAATTAGAGGGCTTAAATTTTCACAGCTCCGTTTTTGCAGGTCCCAATACTTCATTTTAATGTTAGAGTGCGAACTCGCACAGTTTCACTGTCCTCCCTCCAACTTCACTTATGTTCGTTGTGCACTCTAACTAATTATACAATCAACGCCATGATCCTTTTGGCAGCCGGAATATCCTTACCTCGGCTTTGCTTCCCTTTCGGATCAAGTGTTTTGTATCATCCAATATCTCTCGAAATTTACATCCGGTTTAGTGCACTCTTATCCGACCTTCCATCCCATCTGATAAGGACCTTGTCAACGCGGGGGGAATGTGGGCTATAGTGACCCGAGAACCGAGACCCTGGGCGATTTGTCTGACCCATTACAAACCGCACTCAATAGTAACCCTCCTGGCCTTCGACCACCCACGACTCGTTATCAAAGATATCTTCGCCTTTCCACGTGAAAACAAAAGCAATAAGATTTGATCGTCCGCTCATCATGGGGGCCCGAGCGACGGCTCCCGCACGAGCGATGTCACTCTCTTCAGGACGCGTTATTCCCCTTGTAGCAATCCCTTGATGAGTGAGCTGACAGCGTGGGTATATAATTTATACCTAGACTGCTTTTCGTCGTGGTGCTGTTATTCTTATCAGCCATATCATGGTGTTGATAGGCCGTGCTAGGGTTATCAACATGGATGCTTATCAGTTGCCTTCCGCCAAGAGGCTTTTGGGATATGATGATTTGCAGGAGAACGACACGTTTTTTCTGGACTCGGAGATGCTTTTTAATGATAGATCATGAATCACTCGTTTCATGGCGTTTTTGCTTACTGCCCTGCCTGGTCTTTGTTGTCAGAGACAAGAGACAATACGATCGTGGCTCAAGCCTCCTCCGGACTTGACGCGGATTCAGCATATCTGAGAAAGAGCCTCAACATATGACATCTCTCACAAGCATCTCTATCTCTATCTCTCTCTTGTATGCCGACTATTCCGGCTTCGGCTCATTTGACACCTGGAACCGGGGAGAGCTACCGTCATCAATCTACCTTTGCGCTAGGGAAGCCTGCACATATCAGCGGTAGCCAAAACTAAAACCACCGAAGAGTTGCGGGCGTAGCTCATACTCAACTGCCCAGTTGACAGCGTAGTATCGCACGTCTGCGGCCATCCCCTTGTAAGAGCTCTGAGGGATCTAGACCTCTCCCCGACGGCTTTGATGCTGTTTTTGAACTTTACATGTCAGTTTCTCCTTCCGGTCGAATTGTCCTGTCCTGTCTTTGCTTGGCTAATAATCCTTGAGCAGAGCTGTCGTTGCTTTTTCTTTTCAATGTTCTGGTTCCCTCCTTTACGTCTTCCTATGCGACCTCGACACAACCCTTTCGCGAGCACACACACCACTCTCATGGCCAATTACTTCATACTCGAGAGAAGATTAGTTACTAGACGCCATTATCATTTACTATAGACTTATCTTAGACTTTGGCTTTTGTGCTCCCCCAAAAACGTCTCAATAACCAACCCGCCACTTACATCCTCATCGACTCACATCACACAAAATGTCGGCACGAAGCGCATACGCGCGCAAGAAAACAACACAGGCGAAAAATAGAGACCCAGTTATACATGGACGAGCTCAATCTGTAGCCACTTCATCAAGTGGTGAAGAGCTTTTTACTGACCATTCGATACCACCCAATGTCCCAACCCCCATTGCGGCTCGATTCCCGCATCAACTACCACCAAATGTCTCGATACCAATGGGAAGTAGGGGAGGAAGATCGATGATGTCGCCAGATTGGAATCGGGATGCGTATACGAGTAATCAATATGCAGAGGAATGGGTTCATAACAAACCGAGGAGAGCGACAGTGCCAGACGAGTATGGGACTATTGAGAGGAGTGGACTACGAACGATGCTCGACAAGCAAAGTGACGATATACGAAAGACGATAGCAAAGACATTCACATTCCGAAAGAAGGAAAAGGAGGAGGAACCGATAGATCAAGACAGCAATGGAAGCCGACCAAGCCAGGAGACATTGCAACCGACTGCCATGCCGAGTCCTAGTCCCAACGAGAGCAGCGGCTGGGATTCACAATCTGTGGCTCGAACAGACACGACTTTGACTTCGACATCTTCTTATGCAACTTCACAAAACCAGATGCCATTGACGCCAACATCGCAACTCTCATTCGGTCTACCTCCCATGGGACCACCACCAACCGCCAAACTGCCTCCGATTCCACAGGTGCCCACTGCACCACCACCGCAGATCAGGCGCTGGTGCGGAGGAGGACGACCTATCACCAAGTGGAACAAGCTTCGAAAGGATCCGGAGCTTTGGGATCCCAATGGAGATGTCCTGATCTACCTTGGAAAGAAAGGCCAGAGCTTGCCGTCAATCCGCGTTTCCTCTCATATTATTGAGGCGATCAACAGTCGATATCTCATCTCTCTTCTGGATGAGGGCTTGATTGATGGATACACACATTCTCCGCCTTCACCACACACTGAATCCTACGGAAGGAAACTTGGTCAAGAATTCCGGAATTCACCACTAACGCCGCCTGCATCTGGACGCACCAGCATTGGAGATATGGGAGGACAAGTTCTTTATGAGATGCATTTCCCGCCTCCACAGAACATGAAGAGTATCGATCAACTCCGCCATCAGCTCACAACGCGCAACTTCTTTGCCATGCTGCTCAACGCCTCGATGGTGGGCCTGTCATTACACGAAGCTCTATCTGATCTTCACGTTAGACTGGACAGCTACATGCCTCCGAACAACGACAATGTCGGTCAGCTAGTCCGGTATCTCTATAACCGAGATCTCGACGACGTACGAAATAATCCTGCTTTGGCGGTGTCACTTCTCATCTGGTCAGAAGAACCGGATGTACGGTGGGAGGAAGGATGGAGAGAGTGCTTCGCGCATTGCGTGGGCATGTTTGATCTCGTGCAAAAGTATAAGGATTTCAAACAGATAAACACAAACACAAGAAAGCTTATGGAGATGGCGAGCCACGAGATGCAGTATCGCGTTCAGGCTGCAGAGGAACGCTTGGCTGGCTTCAGGTATCAAGATATCTGGGCCTTCACCCCTCATACGGGGTCGGAGATGAGGGCGATTGAGAGGTTGAAGGACATGTTGTTGCGGCACTTTGAACAGGAATATGGATCATGGCCACCATCACTATCTGATAGTCGATCTAACCGTTCTGCCGGCTCCTCAAGATCCGAAACCTGGTTGACTCGGACGTTGGCTATGAAGCTGCAAAAGGACTTTGGGGAGCTGTACGATTGCATGGTCGACAGAGATATCGTCTGGGGTTCGTTGGATATACAGTTTGGAAGCAGATTGATGATGATGTCAAAGAGCAAGAGGAGGGCCATTGATGCAGACACAAGGGAAATGCATTTGACAGATATGCTTATCGACTTTGACAACAAGCATCGATTCCCTCATATTCCTCATCCGTTTCCTTTACTGCCAGAATCGACCTCCGCTGCTGGTTCATTCCGAAGAGGCATCACAAAGACCCGAGGCGACCAAATGAGTGCACTGGAGGAAAGGATACGGCTTGCATATACTGAGAATACCGGCTTCGACGAGCCTGAGATCAAACTCGCTGATGCTTTTGAGCGCTTCGAGAAGACTGATGATATTGGAGACATGGACCCGGCTACTGCAAGACGTAGTCGCTGGATTTTGATCTACGGAATCCTTCAGTCACTAGCTTCTGTGTCGGTTGACGATGAAAAGGTGCAGTACAACGACAAGGTCGATTATCACTTATGCCCGAGACTTGAAGGAGCAAAGATACCGCCATGGAAACGAGGAACAAGCGAAGGCGTTGGCCAAGGAGCGCACGAGAGATCGTACTGCTGGGTCGCAGAGACAGAACGAGTTACTGAGAGTGACGAATATGGAGACGACGTTGACATGAGCCTGATCAATGATTTCCCGATTCAGCTAAACTCACCCGGCGCCGCGGAGGACCGAAACACGGCGTCGGGTGGGTCTCTCGGCACGGGCTTCATCAGCCCAAGAGTTCGAGAGAGGATGCGGAGGAACCGAGAGAATGAGAGTTCTGTAACGACGGACTATGGATACACTTAATTAATTAATACCTTTTGATGAATAAGGACAGACGATTTATGAGCAATTGGACCCCGCTGAACTAAGGTCAAGACAGATCGTACCTGTTGATCACGATCCCCAGCCACCGATTTAAAACATGCTGTACCCGCTTGTTTCAATGCTGATCTATGCGGATCTGCCGAAATAAGAGGACATCAATCACCAGTTCGCATATCAGTTGATCTATGAAACGTAACTACAGAAAAACGTGCGGGACGGCCCAGGGCGCCATGCATAAGGCGTGCGTGATGCATGCTGTAGTACTCAGATTGTCTTGTGTTCCTGAGTTAAGCGACGATGGCGATGGAGATGCATGATTCCCCAGCCACCATTCGAATCTGCGACACTTGAAGAATAATGCTACAGATGTTGACTAGGGGGTTTTCGTAATTGGTTGGCTGGTTATTCTCGTTTTTGGTTATAAGTCTCTTAATGGTTGATACCCAGCCAACCTGTTTTCTGTATTTATTACCATTTTGGGCCGTGTATGAGCTTACCAGCCTCTTCAATTCTGATGACGTCGCAATGCGGAAAGGGTCTCGACCTGTTTCCCTTGCTTATTATACTCTTGGCTAAATTGATAAAGAGAAAGTGTGTGTATCTTGTCCTGATTTGCAATACAATTGATCTGGGACAATCTTCAATTGCTGTTGGCCTGCTTGAGTGCTTGCATTGCTAGTGCAACTGGACGTCATGCTCCAATTTCGGCATGACCGGTCAAAATAGAAGCTGAACCAGCTGCAATGGAAAAAAGTCTGGGGGAACGGACGACAAACTAACGGAGATGAATCAATCTATGGAGTAGACAGTGCATAAACCTTTCATCTCCATTTTCAGGCTCGAGATGCAAAAAAACTCGTGAACCCGACGGCCCTAAAAGAAACCAGTCTTGATCGCTAAACTTACAAGGGTCTAGAGCCAAAAGGTCCCCTACCCTCTAACGGCCCAACCACTAACATCCTGCAACTACAGGGGTGGGCCTTTGCAAGGGTTATCCCGCCCATTTCGGGCTCCAGCTTCTTTCTGGGCGTGCGTGGTCCTGCGCCATCTATTTCTCGAGCACCAACCACCTTGAATCGTGGGTAACAGGACCAAGGATGGGAACAAGTTTGGATGGACGATTGCTGTTGCTGTTGCTTGCCTTTGCATTCGTGGGAGCTACAAAATAGACCTTTCTTCCCGCACACCCTCCCTCCCTCCATTCTTTCTCTCATTCCTCTGTTCAATCTATCACCAACTTGACTCAGTTTGATAGCGTTAACTTGTATCTATTGCTTGAATTATTTGTCTCACTCACTCAAGCATCGTACAAGTCCCCCGCGCACGTCATCTCTCTCAGCTCCCCGCTCCTTGAGCGCATTAACATTCCACCCCATCTTATCATCTGCGATTGTCTTGCGATTTCATCAGGATAGAGCTGCATAAGTTGTTCAAGACCGCCAAGATGTTTTTCGCAATGTTCTTCGTCTTCTTTCGGATCCTTCAGATCCTCACTTTGGTAGGTAACAGCAATGCAAATGATCCAGATCGCAGACTAACAGACAATCAAATAGATCCCCTGCATGGGTATGCTTGCCTGGTTCGTCGATGGATTCGTCAAGCAAAACGCCCTGACTCCCGATTCAATCCTCATCCTCTTCATTGTCTCGGTTCTCGCGCTTGCTTGGGCTATCTTCACCCTCTTCAGCTACCACCGCTCTTCGACAAACGCCCACTTTGTCGCATTCGTTGATGCCCTCTTCTTCGGTGCCTTTATCGCCGCCGTTTACTACCTCCGCTACGTGCGCAACACCGACTGTGTTAGCATTCGACGTGGCGACGACTGGGATCTATCCGCTGGCGATGTCAGGGTCATCGGCCCCAGCTATGACCTCGTCAACAACAAGCCCTGCTCTATGCTCAAGGCCTGCTGGGCATTTGGCATTATGAACGTCATCTTCTTTGCCATCACCTCTGTTGTCGCTTTCATGCATGGCGGACACATGAGCGCCTATGACCGCCACCACTCTTCTCGCCGTTCTTACCACTCCAGCCGTCACAGCCACCGAAGCCGCTCCCGCTCTGGCTCTCGCTACAGCAGCCGCAGCCGCCCTCACTCTCGACGTGTCTACGTTTAGGAACCTTATCCTGCTACTGCGCTTCGTAGGAAGCACAGACTTGAAAAACGAGTAATCCGGGGGACACCGCCAGTTTGCTTTTCTCGGCAATGCATCCATACTCCACTGCAACGTATGCCCAAGTACCACAATCAATACCTTGACCCAATGACCCGCGAGATCGCAGCCTCGCCAGCTTTTCCGTTTGTCCTATGGCACTAGATATGGGTGCCCGAGTAACAACACATCGTGCTCCGCGCCAGGGATCCAATCCTTTTTCGCCCCATGAAAGACTGCGCATGGGGAACATTATGGGAAAGGGTCAACAGACCCTGTTACGATCGCCGCAAGGAAAGCGGCCTCATGCATTATGACTTCTCCTAGAACATATTCCTTATTCTTTGGATGGAATCGTATGGACTGACGACGACCAACATGATACAATGTTGATGACGTTTCTTTGCCTCCCGTGCTTCGGAGGTGGATAATGAAGCTCAGGTAAGGGAAGGGCTAGGATTAGATACGGGTATGCCGCAGCATAGGCCCTGGAGGCTGCTTCGGTCGATGATTCTATTGTATATAATATGACTTCACTGTTACATGAGTGACGAAAAGAACAATGAGCGAGCTTCCCCAGAATACATCTTTTGAACCATGAATATTCGCCTTTTACTTTTGTCTACATCCCAACGCCGTGTTATGCTAAATGGTATCGCTTTTTATGTAACCTTCCCTCAATGCTTGTCCGATTCTCCAACTTGATAGCCTCGGGCAACACCACTTCGACCCTCCTCGACTAATGTGCTCGCTTCATTGTCGAAATCGGTGCCCAACCCTTGCCATGTGCGACCAGAGCGAAGGAACTCGGCTCCAGGACTCGCGACACCGTTGATGCTCGCTAATTCTCCAACACTGCGCTTGATAAGAGCATCATTCTGCTTAGCTGTACCGGCGGGACCGTCGCCAATCGCCTCCGTGGTATTGGTGGCAGAGGGGCCGCTGCGGACTGGAAGTCTCATAGGTCGACTTGATGAGATGAGCTTGCCCGTGCGCATGTCAAACTCGGGAGGAGCAGACTCTTCCCCTTCAACACCTCCAGCAACATCATCAAACTGATCCTCTTCGGACACGGCCGCATCCTTGGACTCGTTGACCGCATCTTGAGGCTTGTCGTTGAGTCCAAGCTTCTCGATACCACCCCACCACTCCCCGCCCCAGACCCGTTCATCCTCGCTCATGAGCGCAACTTCAAGCTCAAACGGTGTGATGACTGGTCTCCAGTATCCAGCATCATCTTCGACCAAGCCGCTCTCCCAGCATCCGACCACAACCCAACCCTTAATCTCAGCAAAGTTTGCCAGCTTCGCGGGGTTGAGCTTTCCAACGACAATAGTGTAGCTCTTCTTATCCGCACGAGCGATCTTGTCGCGTAGCGTATTGATCGAGCTGAGGTAGTTTGCGACTGAAAGTGTATTCACGAGGATACCGATCACACCGGCGGAAGCCAGCGACAGCACCTTCGCAAACCGGCGCCGAAGGAGACCTGCTGTGCGGATGGTGGGATTCTCGAGCGTTGAAGATGGCGTCGCGAGAACATGTAATGAGGCGAATCGTGAATATAGAGCGAGAAGAAGCGCCGAGGGCGGGTCAGAGATGTGGATGATCGAGTAAGCCTTCCAGTGTTCGTCGTCATGAGCTTCGTCGGAGAGGATCTTGCGGTTGGGTATCAAGGCGGCCGGGTCGCGTGTGACTGCCGTGGAAACAACATTGGTATAGCCTTCGTCTTGAAGCAGAGAAACCACTTTGTCAACGTGATTTTGATATGTCAGATCGGCCATTATGACCAACTTGACAGTCTTGTCGCTGAACTCCTTCTTGATTTCCTCCAATGTGACTTTGTAATCGAGATCGTGCGTGGTGTAAACGTATATCGCAGGAAGATGACTCGTAGGACTAAGACACGTTCGGCCGTAATGAACTACCACCTCTGCTGAAACATGCTCTGCAGCTATCTCGTCCACGCAGCAGGCGCTGTAACTGCTATCCGCAAGAATGTATATCCTCCTCTCAGCCTTGCCCTCTTCCTGCGCATCGTGTGCGCTGAGTTCCTTCGATAGAGCCTCTACAACACGAGGGGCGTCTACGAGCATAAAGTCCGGGAACTGTAAACCGACGCGCCTCCATCCTCCTGCGCGGATCTCATCGCTGGTGCGAACAACCTCGTACGTTTCGCGGAGGGCATCGTCGGAGAGTGTGGATTTGGGGATGGAGTCTGCGGCGGGAACTTCGAGGATGTGGTCGTCGGGAGTTGAGAGGACGGGAGGGGCCGAGAGATCGGACGCCATCGCGAAAGAATGACGAGGGTATGGATTGGATGTGAAGTTTTTTAAAGGTTGGTGATGATAATATTTTGGTGGGGTTTTTTGGTGATGGAGGGGAGCGGGTGTCAATGCGGGGTCACGGTGTGGATTTTAGCAATTTGGGACCCAACCACAGAAATCTTGCAATAGAAGTAATAGAGTCATCCGTAAATCGAAGTAAATTGTTATGGTATTAATGATATAAGGTAGACCACTCACAGCTGACAAGCCATTGCTGTAGACGGCTTGATGGAGTATATATCCCATTTCGGGTTATTGGCTGTGTTTGAAGTAAATCTGATTGGCTCCACAACATCCAAATCACGAACGAATCAAGTAATCCGTCAATGTAATCACCGCTACTCGTCAGCTGGGGAATGAAGAGCTCATAAATATACGACATGCCTACTTTGTCGAAACTAATAAGTCCCAGCATTTTTTATATTAAGCCATGACTCGGCTGCGTTTGAACCTGGTAGCAGAGTGGCCGTCTTGACCCTTTGGCGTGCCTTGGCGTCTGCTTGCTCACGAAGTCATAGAGGTGCAAATCACATCCCCTGGTGAGCAAGTAAATGATGTGCTCAGTACAAGGTAACTCTGGTGTATTTAAAGTGATTCTTCAAGGCAAGACCCGCATCTAACAAGGACCAAACGGCGCATGTGAATAACAGACACAAGTACCAAGCCTCTTGATCACGAACTGCCGATTAAGGTTTCCGACCTCGGGCCACTACCGTCCCGATGCCAGTGAAGAACTGCCGAACAATATAACGGAGAATAAATATCCAGAAAACTTGCGATTCTCATATGATTTCGACTCGCGACTCCTGAATAACAGAACTGAAGTGACAGTCGTAGTCTCGTCTACCCCGGTCTTGTCTGGATTAGGAAATCCGTGTACCCAGTTGGGTAATCAGTGTATGCATCGTCAGTGTAAGAAATACCACGATGCTGTTAGTCAACATCTATCCACAGCATGTTAGTAGTGAGCCACTCCTTTATATGAGAAACTCGTGTGACTTTGAGTGCGTAAGCCATGAGAGACTAATCTTATAAAACGGCACCTGCCGTCCCTTCTTTCCCTCTTCAACACACAACATAACCATGGTCGACTCATCACATCAACATCACTTTCTCGAGGGCAAAACCATCATCATCGCGGGCGGTGGTGTTTCTGGTTCAGCATTCGCTGTTGGACTACGCAAATTATGGAATCCTCAGTTCAAAGAGCCCAAGATCATCATCTACGACCGCGACTCGCCAGACGTAAGCGCTCAACGTGAAGGCTACACATTATCTCTCACCGGATACGACACTTCCGGAGGTCTCATTGCCCTAAAGAGACTCGGTCTTATTGACCAAATTGTAGACAATGCTGTGTCTGGTCTAAACGGAGAGGGTGCTTTCAAGATATGGGGACCCAATTGGCACGAACACGCAAGCTTCCGCCACGAGCCAATTGAAGAGCTGCCATCTTCCAGCGTCAGGATAGCACGCAAGGATCTTCGGAAGGTCCTCCACGATAACCTCCGACCGGAAGACTCGGTCCAGTGGAACTCACGTTGCATCTCAGCAAAGCAAACGGACCAAGGACGAGTGCGGGTTCAAGTCGCGAGTGGACAACCCGGCAATGAGACGATCACCGAGGAGGATTGCGACCTGCTTATTGCCGCTGATGGAGCGAACAGCAAACTCCGAGGATATCTTCGACCCAATGACAACCTCGAATTTGCCGGTGCAATTCTCCGAGGTGGCATTGCTCGATTTGACGGAATTCCTCCAGCGCCCATCGACAAAGACTGGGGATTTATGCTCTCAGGAACTGGGGTATCTTGCTTCTTTTCTCCAGTCGACGAGAACAGCGTTGTATGGGGTGTCGGTAATCTCGAAAACGAAGAAGTACCAAGGCTGGATCTTAAGAACGACGAAATGGTACAAGGAGTTATAAATCGCAGTCTCGATCTTGGTGACAGGTTCCAGGATCCTTTCAGAGACATTGTGGAAAGGACGGATACAAAGACCGTGTTTGCAATCAACGCAAAGGACAAGAAGGCGTTCACTCATGACGATATTGATAAGATGGGCGTCATTTTCATCGGGGATGCTAATCATGCTGTAACACCTTTTGCTGGCTGTGGAGCGAACCTGGCGTTATGTGATGCGTGGGATTTGGCAGAGGCGTTATGTATGAACGGTTCATTAGGTGAGGGCATATCAGCATATGACGGACGGTCTGAACCACGGGCGAGAGGGATCCTAGAGCGAGCGCGAGAGAAGTTGAAGTCAGGTCATAAGGGGAGATTGTAGTTCTAATGAGATAATTCTATATCATATAAGCATTGGTATTCATAGGGGTTGCTGTAAGTAAGTTCTAGTAGATGCACACGTAGATATTGAAGACTCAATTCGTAATAGCTCTTGGGGAACAGACAATGTCGAATAGAACACAAGAAAGATAATAAACCTGAAAGATAATAAACCCCATGCAATTGTCCGCGGTGATATGTAAAAGTCCAAGACGTCCTCTGGCTAGCATGAGTACAGCGCAGGAGGCCAGGCTGCATTAAGAAACCTCTAAGTGAAACTGCAATCACGTTCCTTGTCCAAGTATGCCCTCCTTCCTCATGGAGAAGCGACCTGATAACTAAATGAAGACATTATGGACCTGTTGGGTTGCGTGTGTCACTGCAGAGGACTCAGGTTCGGGCGAGGAAGGTTTGGTGAGATTCTAGAAGAAACTCCCGAACCTGTAGTACTTGGTCTCACATTGTAGCACAGTAAGGCGATGTGGGAGAAAGCCGGCTCGGGCCGTACCTAGGGTGGATTGGCGAGGTGTTCCTTGCAATGACTGTTGTCAACCCTGACAAGGTGTGTTTGGGCTTCATGACCACCGCCAGCTGTAGTTACAAAAACCATATCTCATTGTTCGGGGACAAGAAGACTTTGTATAGGTCTATTTTGTCAACAAAGGTCTCAGCTCTCGCCCCGCTATCAACCTTCACCAACATCAGAATGTGGCAAGGGAGGTCAGGGAACAGAGAGTTATGACACAATATCGGGAGAGGCTCGAGGAAATACGCTGGTCAGATCCGCGATCTTCCCTGCAGAGGAATACCTACCTTATTATGTCAAAATACAAATTCCATTTCTTCCCCATCAATGCTAATATCAACGCGCTCCACCCCCTCTTCCTCCTCATCTAGCACATCAGCCCACGTAACGCTGTCTTCATCCATCTCCAGGACGACCTTCCCGTTCTTGACTTCTTCGTAATCATCGTCAGACTTGCGATCACTCTCGGCCTCATCCTCTTGATCGCTTTCTTCGTCACTACTGGAATCACTCTCCTCTGACTCAGATTCGTCATCTCCACCGTGTTTCTTCGCAAAAGACTGCGAAGCCGGCAAATCTGGACCCTTTTCTTTCAACATCATACCATTGCTCATACCTAAGAACGACTGGACTACCGATCTCCGCACAGTCTTGTACTGAAGAGCAAATATATTGCTCCCGGCGCTTTCACCGGAGAACTCAGCTGTATTTTGGTGACCTTGTGACCCGGAAATCCCTGGGTCAGTGAGTTCAGAGGGCAGCATGATGCCTGTAGTGCTCGATACAATCGTAGATACAGGTACTGAAACACCGGCCGAGGTTGTGACTCCGCGTTCTCTGGAGTGTGTGAAAGTTGCATCCTGCCAGATGAGCACTGCGGTAACCATGAAACCAGCATTGCCACCCCGAGCTAGCATCCGTTGAAGCTGAGATCTTGTCTCCTCATGCTGTATCAACCGATCAAAAACTTGATCGTAGTTTTGAAGACGTACGCAGACGACCTCGGAGCTAGTGAACGAGAGACTCCCGCCATTACTGGTTTCTCGGGAGACGTCTACCGTTGCACCGAGTTTGGCAGCAAACGACTTGTTCCGCTGCGATAATGCGGCGAGACTTGCGTTGGCGATGGTGCTTCTTGCAAATTCATGTGTTACAAAGGGCTTCGGATCATCCGGCACAAAATTTGCATCTGGCTCGGAATAGGATTTGACGATCCGGCCGAGCCAGGTTGATAAGGCCGATGCTGGTAGAAATCGTTCTGGGGGGAGTATATAGAACGAGGGTCGGGCTTTCTCAGTAGGCATTGTGATAGTGACGATGTTTTGATTCTGTTGGTCGACTGCAAGGGCGTTATATGTAACTACTAAAGAAGCAATTCCACAGATCACAAGTGAGGACAAGATTCCGAGGAGAGCACAGACCGATTCGACTGCATTTACAGTTATCCTAGGAGGGCTGAAAATCATTGTAGATCATTGCTGCCCTAACCCCTGCCCGCGTGGGCCCCGTACTAATTCTCGTATATAGTCCCAATAAGGCTCAATCTTTATTCGTTTCTCGTCAGTGCAGTTCGGCAATTGTGCCGTCCTGCAAAGCGAATAGCGGCAACTATATATAACTAGGTCTCGCTTCTTATCGAACGGGAACGTAAGAGGAAGCCTGCTGAACAAAATTACAAGTCAAAAGGAATAAAATGATCACCATCAGTATCGCCCGGGGGAATGTTGACCCTTCACAATCGGAAGACCTTGACGGTTCACATCTTTTCGACGTCAACATCACCAGAGACGACGGCACATCTCACGCGAACACCTCAATTGCCATCCGGCCTCTTCTTCTTCTTGCAACTGGTGCCCCGGGCCATATTGAGCCACCATGGGGCGGGGACTGGGTCAGCGAACATGTGCAGGACATGATGAGGGCACTGAAGGCGCAGATGAACTCTCCATCCGACTTTTACGCAGAAAAAGTAGTCGTTCGTGTTGCAGAGCAACCCTGGTTCAACAATAATAACTCTGAGGATCACAACACCGAGGACCACATGCCTATGCAACGCGTTCTTTGGGAGTTCCTAGAGCGGCTCGAGGTATGGGAACCTTCAATGCGGCCGATGGAGGTCAGCGTGGTGCAGACACTTGCTACTGGCACTCCCAAACTTCTCGACCAGGGCGAAAAAGAGAACGAAGCTGCTGGCCCGGAGAACGAAGGGCAAAGGAGGGTTCTTGTGTTGTCATGCCGTGCTCCTGGTCGTTCCACCCATACCAGCGAGCTCTCCCGCCCAGTCTCGCGTACAATCTTCCAGGCGGCAGGAGATTCTACAAACGCCATCTTTGTACGACCTGGGTCCTTCCGCGCCCTGAAGGCTGAGCTCGAATCCCACCCCAAAGGCCACTTTACTGCTATTCATTTAGACATGCTGCTTGTCCACAAGCGCCCTCGAAAGTCTGAGCCTGGAACTCACAGGATCTACTTCCAATTCGTCAACCAAAACAAGTCTGAAGTGATAGAGGAGGATCTGAAAGCGGTCGATAAAGTTGCCGCACTGCTTCTGCTTCACGGTGTTCAAGATGTTATCATTGCTCCCTGTCCACATGCCAGGTCCGCCGTCGAGACAGCAGCTACAGTACTTTTGAGCAGTGGCATACGGACCGTGGCTACTTTAGCCTATCATATCACTGAAAGTGACGTCGAGGTATTTCTAAGATCACTCTACGCTGGGTACATTCATGAGAAGCTCCCCTTAGAAGAAGCCGCTCGAACAGCTCGACGACACTTGAGGGGAATTGAAGGCGATGAGAAGCCCATTTGCGATTTCGTGGCGCTGACTTATGTCAACCCAGAGTGGCTTCCATCTAGCAGTTTGGGAGTTGACGACCAGTCTCTCACCCAAGAGCAGAGCTATCCTAGCTCTCTGTATGGGCGAGACCATGACATTGTCCATATAGAGTCTATACTTTTGCTTGGAAAGCCGCTGCCGCTATTGATCTATGGAATGGCTGGTATCGGCAAGACGGCTCTTCTGGATCATTTGTGTACATGGTGGAAGGCTTCGGGTATGATCGAAGATGCAATCCATATAAGCCTCAGCCCGAGCGAACCTTTCAACAAGGATAACATGCTACAAGAGCTACAACGCCACTTTGTTCCGAAGCCTTCTCAAGACTCAGATACAAGCTCGTTGTATGAGATTCTCGAGAGTCATAAATGCCTTATAGTGATTGACGACCTCGACTCCGCGAACTTCAACCGACAACAAGGCCAATTCATGAATCTTACCTCCAAGCTGTCAAAATCCGGTGCGCTTGTCATTCTTGCTTCGCGCAAGCGAGAGAGATGGCTGAGTAAGGTAAAGGTGTACAGACTATCTGGGCTTCGTACCCGACCAGCGACTCTGTTGGTGATGGATCCTGAATTCAGGGACCGTGTCACTGATGATGACGACCCTGCATCTCCTGAGACAACGGCGAAGACCAAGACACAAGAAGAGAGAGATTGCCTTGAGGCTGTTGTTGAGATGGTGAACGGAAATCCGCAGGCTATAGAGATAATGACTCAGAGTGGGCTTTACTGGTCGAGAGCTCCGAAAGGCGTATATTGCTTCTTACTCGGACTTCGTTCAAATAGCCATAGTGTGCCTCCTGCGGAGTTTGAGACTTCGGACTCCGAGGATGAATCTGAACAGCCAAGCAGCAGAACGCGGCTTGAGGGTGTATATGAGAATATACGAAGTATGGACTGGGGCGACGGATTTCTACCCATATTACTTGCGCCCTTCATGGGTGTTCTGCCCACCAAAGATTTCCTCACCATTTTTTGCATCTGGAGCACAAGAGTGGCCAAGGTTCTAGGAAAATCTGCGTCTACACGGCTTGTGCGCGCTGCACTCGACTCGGATTTACCTTATAGAGACAATACTGGGCTCACGGAAGAAGCCCGAGTCTCCATTGAGACCTTACTGAACGTTGATAAAGTAGCCAAACCTGAGGAAGACCTGGCGCTGTCCGGCTCTAGCGTTCTGTTTCATCAAGGCGTCGAGTTTTCCGAACCACCGTCACCCGGTGACAGTTTCCTGACTACCATGTGTGACCGGGTCAAAGATAGGCTTGTTGATGGTGGAATGCTTGAAGAGTTCACTGAAGTGCCGGATTCGTTGATCCCAGCAGACCGAGGGATTATGCGGCTGAATCCACTGGCTTCTTTGCTTCTCAGGCAGCATCCAGTGTACAAAAGCAACTCCTTTTCGCTCCAATCGACAGTGAATGAGGCATTTGTACTATACTACTGCTACAGAGGGAAGAAGTAAGTCCACCGCATTCCTCGTAGACGTAATAATTATTGCATGTCCGTTTTACTAACCCATAAACAGATGGCCCTGGGATTGTTGGGAAGATCATCGCGAATGGGGAGTAGTTGATGCCGAGATCGAGTTGGAATTCGACAATTTTGCATCTGCGTGCATGACAGGTCTCCTGCACATCGACCTCGACATAATACATCTGATGGGACTGATGCGAATAGCTGCTGTGCTCGAGCATGGTGCCGGCGACAAGTTCTACTACAGAAAGACTATACTTGCCCAAGTGTGGACTGTCGCTCTAGCCAAAACCCTCACAGAGCTGAAGAAGCTTCAAGACGAGGGTCGAAGCCGTCAGACCGAGATATACATGCTTTTGTTGACTGCTATGTATTTCAGCTCTGAATTAGGTCGATTCCATGATCTAGACCGCGAGTCGGACAAGGTGGCCAAGTACAAAAGCCTCATCGCTCAGTTCGCCGTGTTGGCCAGCAAGATGGTCCCGGAGAGCATCGAAGTAAAAGCAAAGAAACATAAGCTATCAGGGAGGAAGGAACTTGAACGTCTGGCTGGATTGGCGGTGGATCCCGATCAAGATATCTTGTACTCGGTCCGGGGTCAAGTCAGGCGCGTTTTCGTATGGATTTCGAGCCCTTTTGAGACCAGCTCCTTCGTGGGACCAGCAACCACTAGATCGGTGTCAGTTGATGTTGACCTGGCTACTGTGTTGTCATTCTCCATTGAAGTGCGTCGACATATGAGCCTGGTTAATAATGCTGAAGAGGCAGCCGAGAGAGATGATTGGGCAATGGCTGACGAGGCGCTGAACAAGGCACTTGAACGAGAGGTAAATGCTATAGAGAATGATTGCACGGGTAGGATTATGTTAATGTAACTTTAGAAGATAGTTATAGGAAAGCGATAAGATAGCGATAAGGTTAAGGAAGTTAAAAGTGAAGTAATAAAATTAAATTAATAC